>PVJN01021039.1:0-35183 GCA_004026805.1 Lasiurus borealis
CGCAGCTGCCCGGGCCGCCGGCCGGCCCAGCCCCGGTGCCCCAGACGGAGCCCCGTGCCTCCACCGCGGCTGGTTCTGATTAGCGGCAGCCTCCGCGCGGGGTCCTCTGCCCCCCGCCCCCCTCTTTCCTCGGGAACTTTAAACAAAGTGATTTGTAGGCTCTGCCTCAGACGGTATCTCCCCTCACCCCCCCACTCCCGCTGGAAACGGAGGATGTGCATGGAAATAGCTGGAGCCGGAGTTCAAAGCGCATTAGAGCCTCTGACGGTACCTGCAGATGCTTATCCCGGCCCTGGACAGACGGACAGACGGAGGGAGGGAGGGGGCCGGCACTTACTCACCGTCCTCCCCCGAGGGAGGGTGTCTGGGTACCTGGTGATGATCATCGGCTCGTCGGCCTGAGGCCGGTGAAGAAATGCTGAAATGCCGCGTGCCCCCAGCACCACGGCCAGGGACCTGTCTGTGAGCACCTTGTCCCAGAGAGAAGCCTAGAACCCCAGCTGGAGGTCCGCTCCCTGCTGTCCCTGCTGAGGAGCGGGACCAGGCAGACGTCCGTGAGCCGAGCCCCGCACCCTCTCAGGGGGCAGACGAGCCTGCTCTCAGTTCCCGTGTGGAACCTCGGGGGGTGAGACTGATGTCTGGAGATAAAGCCACCCCAAAACCGGGCCGGGTCTGCGGGCAGGGCCGCCGCTTCCTCGCGCCTGTGATGCCCCTGGAGGCAGGGCTCCCGGCGATCTGAGAAACAAATCTCATTTTTTTTACTGTCCAATTCTTTTTCTTCCTTCATTAAAAAAGTTTGTTTAAATATTTTCATGGTTAAAAGTGTTATACAGTGGTACCTCGAGATACGAGTTTAATTCGTTCCGTAACCTTGAGGCGTGGGAAACTAGGAGACGCTCGCGTCGTGGTAAACTGGTGGGTCGTGTGCAGCCGGCCGATCCGTGTGATGACTCCTATCTCAACTGTTGCTCGTATTTCAAAGCAAAAATCGCTCGCTCGACGGCTCTTATCTCAAAAACCTCGTATGTTAGGGCACTCGTATCTCGAGGTACCACTGTGTATGTTATATATGTCCCTCCCCCTGCCCACTGACCTCTCCCAGCCCGCCCCCGCCCCCCGCCCCAGGCGGTCACCTCCCTGTGGCCTGTGTGCGTGAGGTGATGCGTATATGAACCCCGGTTCACAGGTGCATCCTGCCCGCCCCCCACCCGTGCCTTCCCTCGGAGGCCTGACAGTCCGTTCTGGGGTGTCCATGTGTCTCTGGATGGATTTCTGCCCTTCACTTTACATTGGTCGTTAGATCCCGCAGGTGAGGGAGGTCACGCGAGGCTTCTCTTGCTCTGACTGGCTGTGACATAAAAGGTCACGGTCAGCTGAGACCGGTTCGGCTCAGTGGATAGAGCGTCGGCCTGGGGACTGAAAGGTCCCAGGTTTGATTCCGGGCGAGGGCATGTACGTTGGTTGCAGGCACATCTCCAGTGGGGGGCGTGCAGGAGGCGGCTGATCGATGTCTCTCATCGATGTTTCTGGCTTTCTATTTCTTTCCCTTCCTCTCTATGAAAAATCA
Organism: Lasiurus borealis; assembly: GCA_004026805.1. Lineage (NCBI taxonomy): Eukaryota > Metazoa > Chordata > Mammalia > Chiroptera > Vespertilionidae > Lasiurus > Lasiurus borealis. The sequence continues at coordinate 1,568 of PVJN01021039.1, forward strand.
ATAAAATATATTTTTTAAAAAAAAAGGTCACGGTCAGCATTAACAGGCCTCATCCTGGCCGGCTGGCTCAGTGGGTAGACCACCAGCCCAAGGACTGAGGGTCCTGGCTTCCACTGTGGTCAAGGGCACGGCCCTCTAGTAGACGATGAAATGGCAGGCGTGGTCCTCAGGGCTGATCAGATGATTTGAAAAATAGGATTAGGACCCAAGTACCCCGGTTGTTCGCCTTGAATAGCTCGAATTGCTTCACGTAACTCGCGTCATTCACGAACTGAATCCCGTTCATCACGCGGCAGGCTCTCCCTGGGAGACGAACCACTTTCCCCCACAGGGAAGGAGGGTGCCAGGAAGTGGCTGCCGTCTGGGCTGGCTCGCCGGTCCGCCTGGACTTGCTCTGACTGGCTGCATCCCGAGCCCCCACTTCCTGTTGAGTGACCGCTGCCGATCACTGAGCTGCTCTCTGGGCCCCTTTCCCACCTGAAAAGTGGGGGCCGCACTGTCACCTCCCGCGTGGGGTTGTCCTGAGGAGCAAAGATCTTGTGATGCATGAAGCTTAGGCTGCGCCCAGGCCACACGGAATTCCCGCGGGCGATGCTCAGGGACACGGCCTTCCTTCTTTCTGAGCCGATTCCGGCCTGGTGATGCCCAAGGCTGGGCTTGGTTTCTTGGGCAGGCGTCCTTGGTGGCCCTGGTGCCCATCTGCAAACCATGGGGTCCGGCACTCTCGGCCGTGGTTCTTTTTTCTTTCTTTTCTTTTTTAAATATATTTTATTGATTTTTTACAGAGGGGAAGGGAGAGGGATAGAGAGTCAGAAACATCGATGAGAGAGAGACATCAATCAGCTGCCTCCTGCACACCTCCTACTGAGCATGTGCCTGCAACCAAGGTACATGCTCTTGACGAATCGAACCCGGGACCCTTCAGTCCGCAGACCGAGGCTCTATCCATGAAGCCACACCAGTTTCGGCTCGGCGGTGGTTCTCGATGTCTTTTGAGAAAGAGTGGGAGTTTGGAACTGGTCTTCCAACGCTGACACCCCCACTAGTGTTTTTAACGGAAACTGTCAGGGCGATGGCACATCGCAGCATCTCCCCTGGGGCCACTCTCTGGAGCAGAACGGGGGGCTGAGAAGGGTCCCCCCCCTGCCACTCCAGAGTGGCCTTTGGGGCTCTCAGGGAAGCCGGCCTCCACGCTGAGGCTTCCCAAGAAACCAAGCCCGTGGAGGGTGGACTGAACACACCCACACTCACCCTCCGCTTCTGACATTCCCGCTGCTTTCCGGCTGCCAGCGGGACCCTCCAGTGAACCGTATCCTTTGGCGACGAGATTGCCCCCGTGTCACCCTCGGCGTTCCGAGCTTCATGAGTTACCAGGGACCCCAAACGATGATGGGGCGGTGGCAAATGGGGCCCATGCCTTGTTTGAGCTCATTGTGCTGTTACGTTTTTTTTTAAATATATTTTTAATTGATTTTTTTACAGAGAGGAAGGGAGAGGGATAGAGAGCTAGAAACATCGATGAGAGTGAAACATCGATCAGCCGCCTCCTGCACACCTCCTACTGGGGATGTGCCCGCAACCAGGATACGTGCCCCTGACCGGAATCGAACCTGGGACCTTTCAGTTTGAGGCCGACACTCTATCCACGGAGCCACACTGGCCTCGGCCGCCCTGTTGCATTTTGAAAGGGCGGGAGCAGTGACAGAAGAGGCAGCAGGAGCGGTTTGAGGCCGCAGAGCCGGCTCCCTGGTCCCGGTTTGGCCGTAAGGAGACCTGCCCGGCAGAGAGGCTCCCGGGCGGTCACCCGGGATTCCGGCCCTCGGCCCTCGGCCAGGCGCGGTGGGGATGGGACGGCATTAATCCTGAAACCAGACGGCCTTTGATCAACCAGGGCTCAGCCGTGTGATCTTTATCAGGGCCCTCCATCTCCCTGAGCCGGGGTTTCCTCATCTGTGAGCGCGAGCCTGGCCGGCCGTCTTATCTGGCGGGCGAGGATCAAAGCCCACAGCCAGGGAAGCTCTTTGAACTTGGGGATGTTCATTAAACGCCGGCCGGCCCCAGCGGCCCTGCCGGCACAGAGCCCGCCTCCTGGGCGCACCCTGGCTGTTGGCAGGGCCTGGTCCGGAGCCGGCAGCGGGGTCACCCTCACCTCACCGGAGGGTCTCTCCGGCTTCCCGATCATACCCGCCGGCACAGCCGGGTACAGCGCCGGGGTCACAGGCCCACCTGCGTGCGGTTGGCACACACTTCGCCCGAGGGCGAGAGACGGGGATCCTGCACAAGGCTGTACCCCATTTCCAGTCCCGGCCGCCCTCCGCTCTGGCTGGTGGTACCTGCGCTCCCCCCTGGTGGTCAGCGCACGTCATAGCGACTGGCGGTTCGGTTGTTCCGCTGTTCGGTCTATTTGCCTATTCACCTTGTTTTATAGGATAAGCTCGCAAAGTCCGCTGTGGGCAATGGCCTTGCAAGAAAGTCTGTTTCTGTAGGGTTTTCTCCACAGGAGGATGGCCAGGTGACCTATTTCTAAATAAATTTTAAAAAATCAATCAAAACCACAAAATCCGTGGGGTTCGTGGCTGAGAGGCACGAGGCCCCAGAAGAAAATGTAAACGCACGCTGTCCACGGCCCAGAGAGGGTTTCCCGTGGGAGGCTCTCCGCGCTCACGTCTGTGTCTCTTTAAGGATCAAAACCGCCTGCCTCTCCCCTCGGGCATACATGACAAGTATTTCCTTTTAACACGTCCATAAAAAATATATAGAAGTTTTCCGCCAGCCTGAAAGGCTGCTGAGCCGGGCGGATTTCCACCGATCCGGACCCGGCCTCCCCGGTGGAGCCGGGAGGCGGCGAGCAGAGCGGCTGGTCTTACAAGGGCCGGAGCCCCGGAAAATGCCCCCCTCGCTCCACACCGGCTGCGGCCGGGGCACGCCTGTCCCCCGGCCATCGGAGCGAACGCGGCTGTGACCGCGAGGAGCCGGGATGGACCAGGGGAGCCCCCTGCGACCTCATGCGCAACATCACGGGGCTCTGGTGTTTGGGGGAGACAGGGCCGCAGGCCCCCCTTGACCTTGGCCTGTCCAAGAAGACGGAGCCTGTTCCAGACTGTTTTTCCCGGGCAGCCTGGGTGCGCGTGTCAGACCTCAGTGGGAAAACGCTTTAAAATTCTCTCGTTAACCAGGACCTGTTCTCTGCTTTTTAAAAAAATTAAATATATTTGTATTTCTTTCAGAGAGAGAGAGAAACATCAGTGAAGAGAGTGTGAGTCGTTGACTGGCTGCCTCCTGCATGTCCTCGGCGCCCACACTTTTAGGAGCAGGGCTTCTGCACCGAGAGCTCCGATGAGCGCTCACACCCCGAAAAGACGTGGCGCCGAGCTCTGGGGACATTGAGTCCAACAGCGAACGCGGAGCTGCCTAAGACCATCGGGAAATGCAGATATTGACATCATGATGCATCACAGCAGCAAAATTTCATGGTTGGGGGTCACCACCCCATGAGGAGCTGTATGCAAGGGTTGCGGCCTTGGGAAGGTTGAGAACCGCTGCTCTAACCGCTGTCGGCCCTGCTCCTCCCCCGGAGGGTCAGACACAGTGACAGGGCACCCACCCAGGCGGGGTTCTCTGAGGGCATCAATGACCGGGGGACGTTTCAGGGTGTGGGGACTGAGGGCGTGCTATGGGCCTCCACTGAGCAGAGACCAGAGAAGCTGTCCATCACCCTACAGCGCCCAGCACAGCCCCTCCCACAGAGAACAGTCCGTGCAACAGGTCTCCAGGGCTGGACCAGTGGCCACGAAGCATTCACAGGCTCTGAGTGTGAATCCTGCGCCCAGCTCGGACAGATTCCAGACCACGGCCTCACCCGCCCGTTCCCCCCCAAGGACCTGGGGGTGGGGAGGAGGGCAGGAGGGGGAGGTCAGACAGGATGAGGCAGCCGAAGGGAGTCCGCTCCGTCACGAAGTTTGTGCGAAACTCTCATCTTTTCCGCCAGTTCACCAATCCTGGGGGCCACCGTCGTGGAGGCGAAGTCCAGAACATTCTTCATCTGATCCCCCACGTCCCCCGCCCCTTCCCTTCAGTGTAAGCCCTCTCCCCCTCACTTTCTCCCCCGCGGGAACGGGAGTGCCTTTGGCCACCTTTCAAACGCGGGGGAGCGGGGAGCCGCACCCCGTCTGCCTGCCCGGGGGTGAAATGCTGGCATTCCTTGAGCGTCTCCGCTTGGTCCTGCGTGCGAACGTTTTCCTGAAAGTTCTGGGGTGTCTGCGGGCCTGAGACAGACCGGCATGATGTCTGCAGGGGACCGGGCTCCCTCCTCTTCTTCTCCTGGGACAGAACCTGGCTTTCCCTGAGGGCCCCTGCGCGTAACCGTGGGGGGTCTCCTTCCAGGGGGGTGGGGAGGCACTTTCGTCGCCCTGAGCACCATGCAAGACCTGGAGCGGCTGCGGAGGTGGGCACTGCTCTCAGATACCGGGGGGACACGGGTCCCAGTCCCTGTGAGGGACATGGGGGTGGCTCCTCTAGGGGGCCTGGGTTATGTCCCCCTAAAATCAGACATGTCTGCGGGAAATGCTCACACCCCGAATTCCCCAGGCCGGCGGGGAAGCAGAAGAGGGTGAAAGGGAGTATCTCGGGGCGGGCGCCCGAGGCACCGGGTCCCACGCCGGGCAGAGGACACCCGGCCTGTTGGGTGTCTCCTGGGCTCCTCGCTGGCTGAGTCTATGTGCCACCTATTTTCTCACGTGTCGGTCTCCAGGGTCTCGCTGTCTCCCGTGGGCCACTTAGAATACGGGGCAAGCCAAAACCGGTGTGGCTCAGTGGATAGAGCGTCGTCCTGTGGACTCAAAGGTCCCGGGTTCGATTCCGGTCAAGGGCATGTGCCTTGGTGGCGGGCACATCCCCAGTAGGAGGCGTGTAGGAGGCGGCTGATTAATGTCTCTCTCTCATCGATGTTTCTGACTCTCTATCCCTCTCCCTTCTTCTCTGTAAAACATCAATAAAATATATTTTAAAATATTACAAAAAATAGAATGCAGGGCAAGGCCCCTCTGGCGGCCTCCGCTCCCTCTGTCCAGGGCCATCTGCCTGGGGAAAGTGCCACCAGCCGGGAGCGCAGTCTCACCCCGTCTCCCCACCCCCACGTCCTGTGGCTCCGGGAAGCTCAGCGACCACCTGGCCACCCGCTGTTTCTTCCCTCTGACGCTGAGTCACAGGCCTGTTTCAGGACCCAGGAATGTGGTTTAGGTTTGGACTAGGCACGGGACCCAGGGCTGGTGTAGGAGACGTGAGAAGTTGGGGGGGGAGGGGAGCCTTAGAGGCGCTTTCTCTGTCTCAGGAAAGAGCCCATACACATTTCAGACAACTCCCCGCCCCCCGTGTCCGACCTCTCTACCTGTGTCCTGTTACCCACACAGTTTACACCGCCTGAGTGACCCCGGAAATGACGGAGAGATAAAGCATGGGATATTTTCGTAGAGACTATTGGATATTTTTTAAATATATTTTATTGATTTTTTTTTTACAGAGAGGAAGGGAGAGGGATAGAGAGTTAGAAACATCGATGAGAGAGAGACATGGATCAGCCGCCTCCTGCACACCTCCCACTGGGGATGTGCCCGCAACCAAGGTACATGCCCTTGACCGGAATCGAACCTGGGACCCTTCAGTCCGCAGGCCGACGCTGCATCCACTGAGCCAAACCGGTTTCGGCTCATCTCAATTTTTTTTAAAAAATGCAATAGACTATATCGCCAAAACTGGTTTGACTCAGTGGATAGAGCGTCAATAAAATATATTTTTTAAAAAACTGAGAGGAAATTCACAAAGAGAAACGGTACCCTCTGAAAGTGAGCATTCGGCGGCATTAATTGTGGAACATCATGTGATTATCATTGGAGTCTGGTTCCAGAACGTTATACGCACCCGAGAGGCAACACTGTGCCCACTGAGCACCAGTACCCAGGCCTCTCTCCCGGCAACACGGGTCTGCTCCCTGTGTCTGTGGACTCACTCTCTAAGGGTTCCATGGGAATGGAGTCAGACACTGTGGACCTTTGTGTCCGGAGTCTTTCCGTTAGCATGACGCTCTCGAGGTACACTCCTGTTTCGTATGCAGGGCCCCCATGCCCTTTTGCTGGCTGAATCGTGTCCCATCGCCTGTCTAGGCCTCGCTCGGCTCACCCATTCTTCGGATGGTGGACAGTGGGCTATGTCCCCCTTTGGTTACTGTGAAGAGAGCGGCTATGAACATGCATGTACATACATGTACTGTACACGCATGTGCCTTTTCCAGCTCTTTTGGAGAGGAGTCACTGAGTCCCTGTGGTGAGGATAGCTTTCTGAGGGTCTTCCCAACCCGCTGCCCATTTTCATCCCGCCAGCGACAGGCGGCCAGGATCTCACTTGCCTGGTGCCAATGGATGCCAGCGGTTTTTTGTTTGTTTGTTTGTTTTTTCTATATATTTTTATTGATTTTTCACAGAGAGGAAGGGAGAGGGAAAGTCAGAAACATCAATGAGAGAGAGACATTGATCAGCCACCTCCTGCACGCCCCCTACTGGAGATGTGCTCACAAGCAAGGTACATGCCCCCGACCAGAATCAAACCTGGGACCTTTCAGTCCACAGGCCGAAGCTCTATCCACTGAGCCACACCGATGTTGGCCTGCCCAGAGGTTTTACAAAAGGGGGCTCCTGAGACCCCAGGTCCAAACTCAAGTGCCGTCTCGGTCTGTGGAATATCAGGGTTTGACCCCACGGCTGCAGGAGTCCAGTTGCTCGCCTGCCGGTAAGCTCTGGGGCCTCCAGCTCCCTCCTGGGGAGAAGAGACCCAGAGCTCCCCACCGAGAAGCCTGTCCGGAGGCCGAGGAGGGTGACGGGGCCGCCCCAGCACCGGGAGCCGGCGCCTCACCTCCTGTCCACCCGGAGGCAGACTCCCTCTGCAAACCCGGCCTCGGGGATGGAGCTCGGCCCACCATGGAGGCTCTGAAGTCTGGGCTGAGTGAGCGAGTCTGGCATATTCAGAGGAGACTTCACGTGTCTCTGCAGCTGGCGACCTCGCACTGCCTCTTCCTTCACAGCCTCCTCCTTGGCCAGCGCAGCCCTGCCAGGGGTGAGGGGACTAGAGCAGGGGTTCTCAACCTTTCTAAGGCCGTGGCCCTTTAAGACAGCTCCTCATGGGGTGGTGACCCCCAACCATAAAATGATTCCCGTGGCTACTTCATCGCTGTCATTTTGCTACTGGTATGAACTGTCATGTAAATATCTGATAGGCAGGATGTATTTTCATTGTTACAAATGGAACATCATTAAAGCATAGGGATGAATCACAAAAACAATATGTAATTATATATTGTGAAATATTTATTTCTAATGACAAATACATGAAATGTTGTCTTGAATAGTGGTGTAGCATGGGTAACAGTCTTCCTAGGACAACAGTAAACGACATGGCTACACTTGGCTACACCGAGGAGCAGTGTGTTGGTTCCTAAGACCATGGGAAATAGGTGTTTTCTGCTAGTCTTAGGCGACCCCTGTGAAAGGGTCGTTCGACTCCCCAAAGGGGTGGCGACCCACAGGTTGAGAACCGCTGGACTGGAGGGACCCCAGGGGACAGGACTCCGGCCCTGAGAGGTGTTCCTTAACCCTCCGATTGGAAGACACGCCCGTCAGATACGCCCGGATCCTCCGTCCCGCGCGCGGCAATGCCTTCTCTATCGCCGTGCTGTTACCTAATTGTTTCCTCTGGATCAGACCTGTCCCCCACGTGTTGCAACGTGTTTGCTATTTTTTCTTCCATCGCTTTTCACCTTTCGGGGCTCGGGCGTCTTTCTGCCGTTCAGGCGTCAGGGGTGCCGATCGCCAATACCAGACACGCTTTGCGGTCGATAGAAATGGCTTCCCCGGTCACTGAGGCTCGGAAGTGGCCCTGCCTGTGTCTGGGCCCAGCCTGCCCTCGGGAAAAACAAACACGGCAGTGAGCAGGCGAGCCGACGGGAGCCGTGGAACGGGGAGCGGTGGCGGCTTCGCCCCGAGGCTCCAGTGACGATGGAAACACAGTGTTTTGAAATGAAGCAGCTGGAATTTTCCCGGCTCCTCCAGTTGGGGTTCGAGGAGCAGGGGCTGGGACACCCGATTCCCGGGCCTACAACAGCCTTTCAGGAGGTCAGGCCGGTGCTGGTTATGCAAAATGTCAGCAGGGGCAGCGAACCCCTCCAGGGAACGCCGCTGTCTTCCCCAGGGAGGGCTCTCTCTCTCTCTCTGTAGAGGAGTCAGAAAGAACGAACAAGCCGAGACCGGTGTGGCTCAGTGGATAGAGCGTTGGCCTGAGGACTGAAAGGTCCCAGGTTCGATTCCGGTTGGGGGCACGTACCTTGCTTGCGGGCACATCTCCACTGTGGGGCATGCAGGAGGCAGCTGATCCATGTCTCTCTCTCATTGATGTTTCTGACTTTCTATCTCTCCCCCTTCCTCTCTGTAAAAAAATCAATAAAATATATTAAAAAAAAAAAAAAAAAAAGAATGAACAGGAAACAGAAAGCAAAAGGCAAACCAGGCCTCGAAAGGAAGCAGGGGTCTCGAAGGTTCTGGAACCATTTCACAGTCGGGCAGTTCACGCCGGGTTGTGACGTCTCCACTGGCAATGAACTGGGTTGGACCCCAGCCCCCCACGCCTCCCTTCCCACCCCCTCCCCCCACTTTTCCCTACTCCCCTGGGGACCCCTAAGTCACCCCTGAAACTGTGAGAGCTTCGGTCTGTCTTCCTCTCCTCACTCAGCCTGCACACCTGGCTCTGAGTTCAGTTGCAATTTTGTTTTACCCGGCAGCGTGTGGCTCCTCAGCTGAGCGTCGACCTATGAACCAGGAGGTCAGGGTTCGATTCCCGGTCAGGGCCCGGGCCCGGGTTGCAGGCTCCATCCCCAGCGGGGGGGGGGGGGGGGGTGTGCAGGAGGCAGGCGATTGGCGATTCTCTCTCACCATGGATGTTTCTCTCTCTCTCTCTCTCCCTTCCTCTCAGAAATCAAAAAAATAATGTGTTGGTTTTTTTTATAAAAAAGAACAAGGGATCTGGCCTAGGGGGAGTGCCCTCTCTCTCCATCTCCCTGGGAACCACATCCAGACATAAAATGGCCCTTCTCTGCTGCCCGGTGCCAACGGAAAAGTTGCTGAATCCGCAGGGGAGTGGCCCAAGGCGGCCTCTGAGGCTGGGCACCCAGAGAAGGTGGGTGGCATCTTTGTGGGTGGCTCAGGGCTCTGAGGTCGCTGGGTCGTGGGCTGGCCACATAACCGAGTGGATCTGCACATGCTGATTGCAGGCTCCTGTGTCCTCTCTGGCTTGGCCTGTCTTGGCACGAGGCGCGCCCACCATCAGAGCTACGACACTCCTCCCCTCCCTCCCACCCCCCTTCCTAGTCCCCCCACTCCCTTTGGGGCCCCTCACTTCCAAGGATCGCCTTCCTCCACTGCAGTCCCGCTGGTCTGGGAGCCTCGGGGAGCTGAGGTGTCTTCTCCTCCAGGCCTTTCTCTGAAGCAAAACCCCCCAAAGAGTGTCTCAGAGAACCTGACTCGCACCCCGAGGTCCTGGGCCTTTCCATCTGCACCCCCTGAAACATGCCCCACCTCCGTCCCACCGGGGACTAGACTGTGCACACCCCCTGTCCCCCGTTACATGTTGACTCCCTGAACTCCACCGTGACTTTCCTAGAAGGTAGGGCCTTGAAGGAGGTAGTCAAGGCCACGTGAGGTCATAGGATGGACCTGTTCCAACCGGACGGGTGTCCCCAGGAGAGGAAGGGACACCGGGGTGTGTGCGCAGAGAGGAGAACCATGGGGACATGGAGAGGGGGCCAGTCCAGCCAGGAGAGGGGCCCAGGGAGGAGCCGGACCTGCTGACCTCCAGCCCCAGAAAGACCAGCAACCCCGTTCTGGGGTGCCAGCCCCCCAATCCCCCAGCCCCTGGGGTTCTGGTCTGAGCCCTGGGACATCAGCACAGACGGCATCCTCCCGGGGCGAGGTCGCCTCCCGCTGGCTGCACCCGGCTCTGCCCTTGGCCTCCGTGGCCGCTTCCGACATTCTTCCTGGCATCCTCAGGGCCCACCCTCTGCCCTGCCTTTGCCTCGTCTGGGGCTTCTCCATTTTCCATCGGGTCCTCCTCCTCCTCGCCCGCGCTGACTCATCGCCTTGGCTCCTCTCTCGCACGTTCCTGCTCCCCAGGGTCCCCCTCCTCGGGCTCCCCAGTCTCCCGTCTAGACACGGGGAGGGGAGCCTCCTTCCCGGAGCCCTGACCTCCCGTCCCGGCGATGACTCACGGGCTCCTTCCCAGCCTCCTGCTCCCCGGGGCTCCAGACCTCGGCTGCTGCCGCGCACTTGACCTTCCCCCACGAAGGAGCTTCTCACCTGAGCGAGACGTCTGGGCAGCGCCTCGGACTCTTCCTTTGCTCTCTCTCTTCCACACTCAGAGGAGTCGCAGATCTGTATCTTCCTGCCACGCGTCATTTCCTGAGTCGCGTTCCCAGTGGCAGCCTCCGATCTCGCACTTCCCGGCTTAAACGCGGGGAGTGGGTTGCAATGACCTGTTGGGAAACCCAAGTTGCGTCTCCACAAGCCTGCTACCCTTCCAGCAATACCTGCCCCCACTCCCCCTCCTCAGGGATCTCACGTTCTAGCCCCCCACACACCCCCTCTGGTTCTCAGCACACATGTTTCTCTCTTCTGAGTGTGAGGACTCCATCACCCATCTCTTTCCCTCTGTCCCTTCTCTGCCCGGAAAAGCCGAACTCATCCCTACAAAACTACCTTCAATGGACCTTCACCCACCAAGCCACCTTCTCCTGGGTCAGCGTCTAGTCCTGAGGCCCTGGGGTCACAGGTCATGGACTAGACTCTGGTCTCTCTTACCCAGGTGAGCTCCTTTCCTCTGGTACCCAGATGGGGTCTCCTCAGAGCCCGAACTAACCTTGCATTCTTCTTGACATGTAATAGGGCTCTGATAATCCTTCGCTGAGTGAAGGACAGTACAAAACATCTCCTGTGGTTCTTTCTGATGGAAAGCTCGTCCTTGTGCTACCCTGTTTCCCCGAAAATAAGACAGGGTCTTCTATTAATTTTTGCTCCCAAAAATGCGCTAGGTCTTATTTTCAGGGGTGTCTTATTTTTCCACGAAGAATAATAAGGTACACGTTTATTGTTGGACACACAAACAAAAGAGGAAATTTATTACTCGTCAAACCAGCTCACTGATGGGCCACAGCGTAGCCGGAGCTGTTCAGGCAGGGCAAGGTCTCTTTAAATCAGGAGTCAGACGCCTTACGGTAGCTTCGCAGGCCTTATATTTCAGGGAGGACTTATGTTCAGGGGAGACCTTATTATTAGGGAGGTCTTATTTTCAGGGGGATACCTTATATTATAGAGAGAAGCAAAATTGGAAGTAGGGCCAAAACCGGTTTGGCTCAGTGGATAGAGTGTCAGCCTGCAGACTGAGGGGTCCTGGGTTCGATTCCGGTCAAGGGAGTGTTTGTTGGTTGCGGGCACATCCCCATTGAGGGCGTGCAGGAGGCGGCTGGTCGATGTCTCTCTCTCATTGATGTTTCTGGCTTTCTATCCCTTTCCCTCCTCTCTGTGAAAAATCAATAAAATATATATTTAAAAAAAAAACTGGATGTAGGTCTTATTTCGGGGAATGTCTTACTTTCGGGGAAACAGAGTAAAATCCCTAACGGTTCGAGAGTGTGGCAGGAAGGCTCAGGATTGGACGACAGCAGCGGAGGGTGAAATTCTTTCAATAGCGACCAGGTTCGACGGCAGCCTGCTGACCCTGACATTTGGAGCAGGTGCTGCAGCAGACGTAGGAAGGCAGACATTTTCACAGAACTCTCGTGCCTCAGATGGAAAACAGTCTGGGCGACAGTTATGTGAGAGCAACGAATAGGTGCGTCTGTGTCATGGAAAGTTATCACAGATGGCCTAGCCAGGAAGGAAATACAAAAAAAAAAAAAACGTCCCCTGAGACCAAAATAAGTCTGAGGGTATTCAGGGACACAAGACACCCAGGACTTTACCAAGACCTCCCTCTGGGAGATACGGTGATATTGAAATATAGTTATCAAGCCAAGACCGGTTTGGCTCAGTGGATAGAGCGTCGGCCTTCGGACTGAAAGGTCCCAGGTTCGATTCCGGTCGGGGATATGTACCTTGGTTGTGGGCACATCTCCACTGTGGGGCGTGCAGGAGGCGGCTGATCGATGTCTCTCTCATTGATGTTTCTGACTTTCTATCTCTCTCCCTTCCTCTCTGTAAAAAATCAATAAAATATATTAAAAAAAAAAGAAATGTAGTTATCAAAATAAAGCCTAATTGTAAATAGTGGCAGCTCTGCGTCTTTGTTAACTCACTCAATAACCAGGTTGACTGCTGAGATGAATGACCGCAGCTTCGGGTTGTGATGGGCATGCGCCATAACACCCGGGATTTATCCTGGTGAGAAAGACAAGAATTTCCATACTACGGTCACTGAGTGTCTGTATTTATGGTTCAAGAAGACACTTCATTTGCGTTAAAAATGAGCAAAACTAAAGAAGATGCATTTTGTCCCAACCCAGTTAGCAAAAATCCTCACCACAGAGGATAACCCCTGCGATGCAGGAAGACTAGTCTGCCTCTCCTCTTCCCCGAGAAGCAGTCCTTTGAGAAGCGGCCTTGGGGGGCCCTCCATACTTGTCCGCTGGGCTCTTGAATTCTCCCAAACTAACCGGCACCGGTTCCCGGAGGCGAGCCGATCCCCCGCTGAGGAGGAAGGTGTGGGGTCTGACCCTCCCAGCACCCCATTCCTTTCGCCCACCTGGCTTGTGGGGAGGAAGGCAGAGCTTGGAGCACAACAGAGAGTCATCCTGAGCCTCACCAGGCGGTGACTCCCGTGCCAGCTGCTACTCCCAAGGCGGTTTCACTGATTGAGCAAAATAGCGCCTATCCTGGGCCCTGGGTGCAGCTGTCCTCGTGGCCAACGCTTTGACCTTGAACTTCGCTGGGAAAGACCAGCAGAAGCATCTGCTTTCTGCGGGGAAGGCCAACAGCTCACGGACACAGTCCCACCTCAGAAGATGTCAGCTGCCTGGCCTATGTCAGCAGATGGTTTGCAGGGACCCCGGCCACTTTACCTTTCAGGAGATACATCCTGGTCCATACATTGCTGACATTATGCCACTGGGACCTCATGAGCGAATACTTCAGATTTAGTGGCGAGATTCTGATGTCGGTGGCGGGAAGTAATTCCACCAGCCTTCTCGGCAGAAGGTCTAGGAGCCAGGGGTGCAGAGCGGGTGGAGATGCCGTCTAAGGTAGTGGTTCTCAACCTTCCTAAGGCCTCGACCCTTGCATACAGCTCCTCATGTGGTGTTGACCCTCAACCATGAAATTTTGCTACTGTGATGATGCATCGTGATGTAAATATCTGCAATTTCCGATGGTCTTAGGTGATCCCTGTGAAAGGGTCGTTCAACCCCCCCAAAGGGGTCACGACCCACAGGTTGAGAACCGCTGGTCTAAGGGGAAGGGGGAGGGGTGGTGTCTGTCCTCTCCCTCGACCATAAGCGAAGCCCAGTGTCTAGAATCCATCCACTGATTCTCTCTTAATCTTTACTATGCTTCCGTCCTCCCGCTGCTTCTCCTTTCCCCGTGTTCATCCTGACAGGTCCCCACTGTTCACAGACTGGTGCACCTTGGCCAGGAAGCTTCATCATTTTAGATTCCAGTGGCAGTGACTCTGATATCTGCAGCCTTCGGGTCTGTTTCTACCGTTTTGCTCTCTTATTTCCTCTCCTCTGCCGTTTCTGACGGCCTGCCTGGTGTGTGACACATCGTGACCTTCGCTCAGGATCGTGTCTGGAGAGATGACTTCCTGTTGTCTGCAGCCAGGAGCACCCACGTTCTAGGCTCACCTCAAGAACTGAGATGATCCTAAGACAGGCTGTTCTACTTCCTCTTCCTCTACCTTCACCCCAAGTTATAGGACTTGCTCGTCTCAACCCTAAACTGGGGAGGTTTACCAGGACCTGAACGCCTGTGTTTTCCCCATTCACCACGTCAGGCTGGCAAAAGCTCTGAAGACCTTTCCAACTTCTTACCTCCCTCCCCCAGAATCCCATTCTCCTTGGGGGTAAAAAGGACCTCAGTGGCTGGGACCACCTCTCTGTGTTTCTGTTCTCTCCTACCCCTGGGTTCTGGGTCCTGGGATCCCTCGCTTCATGGACATCTCTACACAGACTTCACTTACTTCAACTAGATGGGCAGATGGGTGTGTGTGTGTGTGTGTGTGTGTGTGTTACATAACTTCCTACTTGCCTTCAGCAGAGAATGATTTGGATCACTTTCTCCTCTATTTTGGGAAGTAAATGCCTGGAATCTATTTTTCAAAAGCATGGTGGTGTTTGTTTTTTTTTTAAATGATTATTATAAAAAGAGATCCGGGAATATAATATTTTTAATTTCAGTATTCTCCAACTTATTTCACTACCAATTTCTTTGTTTTCGCCAACCAGCCCATGGAACAAATGTTCCCGGGGCATCTCCGCTTACAAAAGGCTTAGGTTTCGAAAAGCTCCCCTTCAGAACTTGCCTGTAAGTTCAAAGGGGTGTTGAACAAGGAGCCATTGTGCTCGCGTTGAGGCAAAGCGACGTTGCCAGAGAAGAGCTGTTGGATGGTTTTGTTGTGACTCATCCCGCTCCGTGTAACAACTGTCATTTCTTCACCGCTTTCTCCTCTAAAAAAACTCTCTCCACTTTCCTCGTCCTTATAATCACACACAGGGAACATGGACTGGTCAAGGAGTCACGTTGGGACAGGTGTGTAATGACATCGGCAAACATGTTTTATTTTGAAATAGGTATATACATTCATGGGAAGTTATAAAAACCATACATACATTCCAAGGGCGGTCTTCACCCGGCTCTCCCCAGTGGTGATATCTGAGGCAACCAGAGTGCAATATCAAGATCCAGAAGTTCACGTTGGCCTAATGCTACTTAGTAGCCTACCAGCCTTTTCCCGTGCGCCCATGTGTACGCGTGCGTGTGCAATTCTATGCAACTTTATCTACGACTAGATTTGTGCAACTACCAACACAACCAAGGTACAGAGCTGTCCTATCCCCATGAAGTACCTCCCTCACACTATTGTCCTGTATCTTCACCACCAGCACCACCACCACGACCACCACCACCATCTTTGCCCCCAGCAACCACTAGACTGTCCTCAGTCTCTGTAATGTTGTCCTTTCAAATGTTATGTAAATGGAACCAACCAGCATGCAACTCCCGGAGGTTCCTTTCTTTACTGAGCTAAATGGCCTTGCGGGGTCCACCCAGTTCCAGCATCTTTCCTTGACCCAACATCCTTTCTACCGTCTCCTTGTATGATGCTTTTTTTAAAAAAACACAATGAGAAACTAAAACACAGAGAAGACAGGAAACCGTCTAAAATCACGAATAAAACGAATGACAGCTTTCTTGACCTTCTTGTCCGATGACTTACCGCAGACTTTGTTTCCCCTCAAACCGCGCCCGCTTTCTCTCTGACTGGTTTGGAACAGTAGGTCAGCCGAAGGTCAAGGCTCATAAACACAACCCACATATTGAACCAGAAATTTGTTATATGAAAATCAATTGCTCGGCTCTGCCTGAGGCAACTGCTGCATTATTCCATTAGTTAGAACTACAGAGTGGGCAACTTGGAAATCAGACACACACGCTTACTGTTGAAAGAACGTCTAACTCGGAGTGGAATTTCTGAACGCTTGGCTGAAGCGTTGATTACTTCAGAATCGGGAGATGAATGCATCGACTGTGTCTACAAGTGACATGTCCTAGTTTCCTTCTGTATTTTCTCTCCTCTTTGGGGGTTTGTCTGGAGGTCACCAAGTTTCGAGGAAACCCGGTGCGTATGCAATGGTTTTCCACAGTGGCCGGCAGTGTTTCTGGAAGGGGCAGGAAAATTTCAGGAAGAACCAAGAGCAGACATTATAACAATCCGAGACTTGTATGATCCCATAATGACTCATGAAGAATCTTTGGGGGGAAAAAAAGGACTGAGAAGAGAGAGTCCTAGCAGATCTCTGTCATCATGTTTTCTTAAGGGCCACCCAGGGTTGATCAAGGAAGCCTAACCCTCCACTTTCTACCCACTGAGGACTCTCCTTCCGGGAGCACATCCAGGGACCAGGAGGCGCTGTGGGCTCCACTCAAGTGCTGTTTCTGGTGGACCAAGTGCAGAGACAGGTGGGGTGGGTGGCATTTAGGATCAAGAAGGGAAAGGCAACCTTGCGCGCTGTCTTACATGAAGGTCTTCCTTAACCAAGCATCCCCCTGGGTTAGGGTATTTGAGAGAGTACGCAGCTCTCTTCCTTGGCAGAACAAATCAACCAACGTAATTTTAACCCAAGGAACCACGGTCAGGCTTTTAATCCACCTTCCCATTCGCCTTCAGAGATGAGTTAGGTTCTGAGGCTGCAGTCTTGGTTCGATGAGTGATCTCCTCAGTAGATACCAGGGCCGCTCTTGTATTGGGGGAATGAATTCCCATAATTTATTCGCTTCTGCAAAAAATAGGCTGGCTCTCCATCTGGAGCTCATTCAGTCCTTTTCTTCTGACGTTTCTTCATCACAACTGGATTTTTAACATTTTTGTCTCAAAGAGATGTACCTTGTGAGGTCTTTCTATGGTATTTATTTATTTTTTAATATATTTTATTGATTTTTTTTTTTACAGAGAGGAAGGGAGAGGGATAGAGAGATAGAAACATCCATGAGAGAGAAACACCGATCAGCTGCCTCCTGCATGCCCCCCCCACTGGGGATGTGCCCTCAACCAAGGTACATGCCCTTGACCGGAATGGAACCTGGGACCTTTCAGTCCGCAGGCCAACACTCTATCCACCGAGCCACACCGGTTAGGGCCTTCCTATGGTGTTTAGACATGATGAACGAAACAGTGACTTAGCACACATCTGGAGGTTGAAACGTGCTGACCTAAACAGCAGCAGTGCGTGGTGACGGGTCTTCCTTTCAGACTGGGGAGGCTGTCTCCTCATTTCTGGAGCAAAGAGAGTCATCCGCTGCCGGGAAAGAGAGGTCTTGCCCAATCCTACCGCTCGGCAGCTGGGAGAACTGAGACCATCAAACATGTGGAAAATGTGAGCTGCCAAAACTAGCCTGAAAATGCTGGGCATTGAAGATAATGTGCCCTTGGCGAAAGACAGCACCCTTTTTCTAGGAAAAGAGCTTAAAGGAGCCTCATTTAAAAAAAAAAAAAAAGAAAGAAAGAAAGAAAGAGAGGGGGGAGGAAGGGAGGGAGGGAGGGAGGGAGGGAGAGAGGGAGGGAGGGAGGAAGGAAGGAAGGAAGGAAGGAAGGAAGGAAGGAAGGAAGGAAGGAAGGAGGGAAGGAAGAAAAATCATGCTGAGTGTATTGGGCATCACCTACCTCTTAACAAATAACATTTGGTTGCGTTAACTGCAAAGGTCTCAGTTGTGCAAATGTTTGTGTATGTGTGTGTGTGTGTGTGTGTGTGTGTGGGTGCGCGCGCACGCTAATAATGCTGTAAGAAGGAAAAGTAAAGAGTTTTTCCTGCTTAAAAATATATAGTTATTGGATATTTCTAGCTACATTAAAAATAAAGTATGGTTTCATACTGGAAAAAAAAATTTTTTTTCCACCAAATAAGAAACTCATGGCTATAAAAAAAAAAAAACAAGGGGGGAGATTAACAGCTTTTTCCTCACACTCTAGTGTAGGGGCCACCCACCCCGTTTGGGGGTCCTGCACCCTTCACCTTCAAAGTAGATCAAAGAGCTTGAAAAAACCCAAACCTGACAATCCAGGGGCCGTTTTATAACGCAGGACGGGAAACATCACTTTACAGTTTCCATCACCCGCGAAGGGGAGAGCTGTGACACTCAGAGAAGCCAGGTTCAGTGCACATATCACCTCTCACTCTGCACGTGGTTTACAGGCCACAGAGCTTTGTGGCCACGTGTGGGAAGGGATTCGCAGGGGACGTGCGCCTCTTGGGGAATTTATTTCTGAAGTTCATGGTCTGCAGCCTTCCCTGAGTTCTCCGCGGCGGCCGAGCCTCGGCAGGGACCTTCCTCCTGTTGTTCTTCACTCTCGCTGGCCATCGGGGGACTTCAGAGCGACCACAAGGCTCAGCACAAGGTGTTGCCTGCAACAATGGGCCTATTTTGCGAAAACCCCACCCACCTAACAATGCGATCCTTTTTTATCAGCTTTTCCCTTGGAATAAGGCCTTCCCGAGATGAGACCGTCTTGACTTGTAGGAACAACAAACCATCTCGAGAGATTAAGATAAATGACTGCAGGCTTCTTTTAATTTTCTGCACGCCCCGTGTGAGAATAAAAGAATCACTATCCTCAAATAGCTGTGGGATTACCTCACTGATCAGCTATGTCCCCGGTGGATTAGAACGCGCGGCGAGACACGGTGTGTGAAAGGACTTGCTTTTGGGTAAAAGCCCTGAGCAATTAAAAGATCCAGACAAAGAGCCTTCTCTCTCATCCCCTACCCGTCCCAGCGCCCCCCCCCCCACCCCGCATCTCTCTCCCCTCGCACCCCCCACACCTTGGGAAAGACGGGCGAGTTTGGCTGCGGAGGCCTGGCATACAGAGCCCGGGACAGTCTCTCTCTCGGGTTTTAGCAGAAGAAACTCTGGGTTGTGGGCTGGACGTGGTTTTGGAGAAAGTGTCTTCGGGCATCACTCACATTGGCTATTTTGAAAAAAACTTAGCCCGTGGACTTGAAACTTCATTCATGCAGCATAGTCTTCTGCTCCTTTAGAGTGAATTAGGGTGCATCCTGGAGAGACACTTCTGGCCTTGGTTCCGAGTGGAGACCACGGCCGGGTCCCCGTTATGACAGCAAACAGAGCAGGCTGCTAACGGTGTGTTCTGCCCAGGGTTCGAGCTTTCCGGGGGTCAGAGTTGAAGGTCGGGGGTCCAGGCAGCTTTCCTCTGGATAGTGAAGCGTGTGCACCCACCCACCCACCCATGGGGTTCCGTAAGACTTCCTGTGAACAGAAGGTTCTCTTTAAAATGGTGCTTCGGAGTTAGCATGTTACACGGGCCGCTGAGGAAGGCTGTGTGACGGTTGGCACACCCGCCTGCTTTCACCTCCTGTGGACGGGCCCGGGGTGACGATGATGAGGATGCTGAGGCGGTGGCCGTGGCTCGGAAACTGACCCTCTCCCGCCCCCTCGGGTGCCGGATCTCCGGGTTTCGGCTCACGTTGTGGGACTGGCCTTCTATGGAAATGTTTTCTAGAATCATTTACTCCCCAATCAATGGTTCCCACCGTGGCTGCCCCTGGTGAGCACTGGGGAGAGGTTGAAACTCTGGGCACGTCCCGAACCATGGAAACCAGAGCATCTAGGGGGGACAGGGCACCCCCATTTTTTTTTATTTCCCAGTGATTGAATGGGGAGCTGAGACCATGGGTCTGCCGGTGGCTGTGCTTCCAGAGGCGCCGCCGGCATCTCTGCTCACTCACCGGGACGCGGCCCAGGGATCTGGATCCGGTCCGTCTGGGCGGGATCCTGAGCGCCCTGGTTATTAGCGAGCGTTTGGACAATTCTGACTTGGAGGCAGACCCAACGGTTCTTCTAACCCAGTGGTTCTCAACCTGTGGGTCGCGACCCCTTTGGAGGTCAAATGACACTTTCACAGGGGTCGCCTAAGACCATCGGAAAACACAGGTGTTTACATTATAATTCATAACAATAGCAAAATTACAGTGATGGAGTATGGTTGGGGTCACCGCAACATGAGGAATTGTATTAAAGGGTGGCAGCATTAGGAAGGTTGAGAACCACTGTTCTAACCTGACACGGAGCGATTTTAATAGTCTCTCTGGATGGGCTTCTCGCAGAAATGTTACCCCGAAGCTGGAGTTAGTGGCGGAGGCTTCCGTTATACCCGAGGAATTAACACCGCGACACCCGTCCAGTTTCCTGAACACGATGGCAGGTTATGAACACCATGGGCCATGGAGAAATGTCTGTTCTAAACTCCCCCAAAAAAAGATGGAAGGGGGGTGCACAGTCCCACATTTTCGTCCACATACAGTCCTTCCCTGGGTGAGGGCCGGTGGTTCACGTCTCTTTTCTCCCTGTGTGTCTCCGGTGTGACGTCCTCTGTAGCGAGCGTGTACGGCTTCGATAACCAGGAGAAAGCTTTACTCTGAAGGTCCCTCACAACCCGGAAACCTGGTCCTCTGCTCGGTCGGGGCGCCATAGCCAGGGGCAGCCGGGACGGAAACGGACCTTCCTGGTGGGAAACAGTTCCACCCATGGAGTCATGTGGCAGTTACACACCCCGCAGACACGCCACACCGGCCCTCGGGGAGCAGCCAAGCCAGCCAGCGCCAGTGCCGTATCTCTAGGACAGGAGGGGCTGCTGGGGAGGTCTCTCTCTTTTTATGACCTCTCTCTCTCTCTCTCCCTCCCTCTCTCTCTCTTTCTTTCATCTCCTCTCTGAAGCCAATAAAAATATGTTTTAAAAATTCTACTCCTCGCCCACCGTGCCAGGAACCTTTAGAATCCCGTGGAGCAGTGGAGAAGCGTCCAATTGGGTGTAAATGATGACACAAATTTCCTGGTTTCTTTCCTCTTCTTTTTCTTTTGCCTTTTAATATTTGTGTGTGTGTGTGTGTGTGTGTGTGTGTGTGTGTGTATACACACATATACAGAGAGGAAGGGAGAGGGACAGAGAGCTAGAAACATCAATGAGAGAGAGAGACATCGATTAGCCGCCTCCTGCACGCCCCCCACTGGGGATGTGCCCGCCACCCAGGTCCATGCCCTGGACCAGAATCAAACCGGGGACCTTTCAGTCCACAGGCCAGCACTCTATCCACTGAGCCACACCGGTTTTGGCTCTTTCACCTTTTAAAGTTGCGATCAGCAGAAGAGCTGATCACACGCGGTGTGTGAGACTCCGCTCAGGGCAGCGTGTGGTTGAAATGCGCCGTCGATCTTCGTGGCCCGCGTGGGCTGGCGCCGGGAACATATGCCTTGGGAGTGCCGCGCCCGCCGCGCCCTGCACTGGTGCAGACCGGGCGGGATGGGGTCCCCTCTCACCGCAGCTCGCCGCCCCGCCCAGGCATAGCTCTGGGTTTTGGGGAGCAGCGTTTAATATCTATGCAAATGATGATCAGGGCTGGGCCTCGCCAGACACGCCGAGCGCGATCTCATCTGGTTCCAGCCCCGTGTGGGCAGGGAGAGGACAGACCGCAGCCTGCTGGAGCCGCCTCAGCATCGAGGTCCCCCCGCCCGCCTTCCCAGCGGCCGTCCCCTCGCCCAGGTGCCGAGGACCAGGTCCCCCAGGGCTCAAGCTGGGGGCGGGGAGGAAGGCACTCCTCTTCCTGTGACCTCGTTTTTCTGCTAAAACACAATTCACGTGACCGTCCTCAGAAGCTGCCTCTGGCCCCTGTCAGGGGACTGTCACCGCTGTGGAGGTGGGCCTGTATGGGTATCTCTCTCTCTCTCTCTCTCTCTCTCTCTCTCTCTCTCTATATATATATATATATATATATATACACACACACACACAGTGGTACCTCGAGATACGAGTGTAATTCGTTCCGTAACCTTGAGGCATGGGAAACTATGAGACGCTCGAGTCGCGGTAAACTGGTGGGTCGTGTGCAGCCGGCAGATCCGCGCGATGACTCCTATCTCAACTGTTGCTCGTATTTCAAAGCAAAAATCGCTCGCTTGATGGCTCGTATCTCAAAAATCTCATATGTTAGGGCACTCGTATCTCGAGGTACCATTGTGTGTGTGTATATATATATATATATATATATATATATATATATATATATATATAAAAGAGAGGACAGGAGCGGGATAGAGAAGCATCCATGATGAGAGAGAACCATTGATTGGCTGCCTCCTGCACATCCCCTACTGGGGATCAAGCTCACAGCCCAGGCATGTGCCCTTGGCCAGAATCGAACCCGGGACCCTGCAGTCCGCAGGCTGACGCCGTGTCCACTGAGCCACACCGGCCAGGGCGGTCACGGGTCTTGATTGAGCGTTGACTCCACGCCGGGCTCTGGGCAGAGGGTCTTGCGTGTCGGGCTACCGAGTCCCCAAGGATGCCCCAGGGCGGATGGAAGACCGGGCCGCTGAGACGCTGTAAGCGCCTGCCGGCAACCCGGGGCCAGGGCCACGGCCAGGATCGCACCCGGTCCATGACCTTCCTTTCCCCAAACTGGCGCCGTGTGACCGGGACGGGTGCCTGCTCCCCCAGCACACCCCAAGGGGGGCCGCATGGGCCGCACAGCCAGGCCTTCCACGTGCCCCCTCGTACACAGAACATTCTCTCCGTTCTACGGGCACAGCTTCCCCCGCCCCCACTTCACTCTCAGCCCTGGGGCGGGGGAAGGGGTCGTCCTGGCTTTTCACAGCCAGATGTCACGGGGTGCCCTCCTCAGTTCTGGTGCTCTCTGCTGGGGGCCCGGCTTGGGGGTCAGAACCCCGAGTTCCCCCTGGGACCCCCACAGCTGCGCCCTCTCTCCGGGACTTCAGCTGCTGCCTGTGGGAGCCAGGACTCCTCCTGGTCGCTATGGGGTCCCCACTTTCTGTCCTGGCTGTCAGGTCAGGGTTCGCTCCACCAGTCTTCCCCGCATTGCTCAGGGGGCCGTTCCAGTTTGGTCCTGGGGGGAGGGGTGCCTGGGGAGCATCCCCTCGCTTTGCCATCACCTATAATCTGGGTGATGGGTCATCCCTGTACAATGCACTGACCCCCCACTGCTTCTCCCCACAGCCCCCGCCACGGGGCAGGGACGCTCCCGGCGATGCATATGCAGAGGCAGGTGTTGCTGATCCTCGGTTATTACCGCGAGAGCAGACCGGTTCCAGGTGCTGCCCTCGGGCACTCTGCCCGCTCCCCCTCCTCCTCCCCCCATCCCCCTCCCCGCCACGCAGCCTCAGACTTTGCCCGGGTCTCCTGGCCTCGGGGCTCACGGAGGAGAGGAAGGTGGGGTGACTGCAGAGGGTCCCGTCCGAACAAGAACTGAGGGCTCTCCTGTATCGCGGAGCACAGCACCCGTGCCCCCCGCTGGTGCTGTCCGCTCCCTCCCGGCACCAGGAGAGCGGAGGGACCTCATACCAGCAGGACGGGGTTCAAGGTTAGGCCAGGGGGTGGGTGAGCCCTGAGACCTGCTCAGTCCGGGCCTGGGAGCTTGGGAAGTCTCCGGGACAGAAACAGGCCGGAGGAGGCAGTTGGAGTTAATCTCACATACACACACACTCACACACACACTCACACAAACCACATACACACACATACACACACACACCACATACACATACATACATACATACATACGCACATATATACACATACACACATATACACGCACATACATACACACATATACACAGAGAGAGAGATACACACATACATATACACACACATACACACACTCTCACACACATACAAACAGTCGACCTATGAAGCAGGAGGTCACAGCTCGATTCCAGGTCTGGGCACAGGCCAGGGTTGTGGGCACGATCCCCAATATGGGGCATGCGGGAGGCAGCTGATGGATTCTCATCACTGATATTTCTCTTTCTATCTCCCTTTCCCTTCCTCTCAGAAACCAATAAAAAGTATAAAGTAAGACAGTAAAGGAAGGAAGGAACTATGCATCGTAGGATGGGATGCTCTCGGGCATCTGGCCACATGTCTGCCCAGGTGGCCAGGGGAGGGAGATCTGATCAAATAGTAGATTCTTGGCGGGCTCTGGTCGTTCGAAGGCTAAGAGGAGAAGCCAAAGCAGAGAAACAACCGGATGGGAACCAGACCACACCCGACGAGGCCTCTGAAGAGAGGGGCTGAGGAAGGCGGGGACTCGGGAGCTTCTCACAGTGGAATTTCCAGCCACGTGCCCCCCGTTTCTGCCTCCGGGGGCCGGGCGCAGGTCGCAGCACCGTCCTCGGCTGCGTCCGAGGCTGGCTCGCAGGGACGCACCCTGGATGGCCAGCACGGACATGGTGGTGACCGGGGAGGGCCGGGTGGGGGGGTGAGGGTGGAGGTCAGCATTTGGAGGCCTCACCCCAGGCCTGAGTGACAGCAGCTGGGGTGGGAGGCTGGCTGGCCTCTGGGGCCGGGGGGTGGTGGCTCCCGTATTTGCTGTGTAAGGTGTCCCGGGGCCCTGCAGGCAGGCGGGAAGGCCGGGAGCGGATGTGCGTGAGGCGGGGACCTGGCGGGGAGGCGAGGAGGAGGGGGAGCAGCGGCGATCCAGGCCCGCCGCTGACACTAATGGGCCGTGGAGGCCGAACGGGACAGAAATCCGGCGGCGCTCAGCGCCCCGTACACGTGGTGTGGGCGTTCCAGGTCGCTCCCCCGGGGGCCTGCAGCGTAAATCACAGCGGAGAGAGGCCGCAGCCGCGTGCTCGCTGTCATCCGCCGCCTCCCTCCAAAAGCCCCCTCTGCAGCCGCAGGGGGAGCTCGGTGCATGAATTTGTGCATGGGGCCTGGCCAGGGGGAGGGGACACGGGCGGTTGGCTGGCCTGCTTTACTGGTCGAACTCCTGGTCAAGGGGACAATTTGCATATTAGCCTTTTATTATATAGGCCATGATCTCTGCGTTCAGAGATCATAATAATCTGGCCACTGAGTATATGTATACTGTGTGTGTGTGTGTGTGTATGTATGTATATATATATATATATATTAGAGGCCCGGTGCATGAATTCGTGCATGGGCAGTTGGCCAGCCTGCCTGCTGGTCGAACTCCTGGTCAAGGAGAAAATTTGCATATTAGCAAATTGAGTGGCCAATTATGCGTTCAGAGATCATCATCATCTGGCCACTCAGTGTATGTTTTTATTGATTTCAGAGAGGAAGGGAGGGGGGGAGAGATAGAAACATCAATGCTGAGAAAGAATCACTGATTGGCTGCCTCCTGCACGCCCCACCCCACACTGTGGATGGAGCCTGCAACCCGGGCATGTGCCCTGACTGGGAATCGAGCCGTGACCTCCTGGTTCAGAGGTCAACACTCAACCACTGAGCCACACCAGCCGGGCTGGGGTCGGATGATAGCGTTTCTATAGTTTCCGTTTTGGGTACTGTACACCGGACCGGCCTGGCAGGTTATTATAAACAGAGGCACCGCACCAACGCTTACCCGGGTTACATGACCATCAGCCCCAGGCCTGGCCCTCAGCCGTGGCTCCCAGCGGTGGCGTGGCCCCCGAGACGCAGCCCCCTCCCTCCTCCTGGCCCCAGGCAGGTACCCGAGCAGCTGCAAGGTTCTGGCACGCCTTTCCCGCCTCAGCCTGGATGGATTCACCCCAGAAACACCTGAGCAGTGGAACAGCAGGCTCCGAGACAATGGGGGCTTTGAGACAGGCTGCCAAGTGCCCTTCCAGAGGTGCCCGCAGCGGCGACCGAGGGGCAGCCCCGGGCAGGGACGCTGGTCTCCGTGCTGAGGCTGCTCCCCGGAGCCGTGCGCGCCCCGTCTGGCACCCGGGAGGGTGTTTCCGGGCGGTGTTTTCCGCCAGCCCGGTGCCTGCCTTGCTATGGTGGTCCTGGCAGCGATGCCCGTCTTTTCGCCAGAGTGGCCGAAGAGGCAGCGCGAGGCAGGCCGATGGGAAGGCCCTGCTCCGTGTTTGCCCACCGGTGGGCGGTGCCCGGGCCGCCGGGCTCTCTGGTTGGGAGAGACACTGGGAAGGTGCCAGCCAGCGGCCTCTGCTGATGCCATCTCTGTGTGGCCGGACACGCAGGGTCGGCTGCCTGTCACCACGTGAGCCAGCTCAGCAGACACAGGATTGAGTCTGAGGCGCGTTGATTCCCATCCCTTGAAGAGCCCGGGGTGGGCCACGAGAGCTCTGCCCAGGAGCCACTGCTTCTGTCGGGGAGGACAGAGACCGCCTCTCTGGGAATGGTGACGAGTGACTCTCGGGAGGGGTGGGGTGTGTCACTCCATTCCCTTGACCGCTCAGGTGTTTAATGCTCGCTGTCCCAGGCCCACCCACTGAGCTCGCTCCCGGCTGAGGGGTCTTTTCTTGCACCCGCCGAGTGCTCTCACTTACCTCCCAGCATCACCCAAGGCCCACGGTGAGGTCCTGGTCAGCACAGCGGCCCGCACGTTCCCCCACTTTACCCCTCCCGCCAGAGGCCCCGGGGCAGGAGGCGTGCCGATGTGAAACCGGCGACTCAGCGCCCTTCGGACATCGGGATCGAGGACGATCTGAACGTCCCTCTGTCCGAGGTCCAGGTGGTGTTGCCGGAACCACGCACACTTCGATCAGAGGTGCCCACAGTCAGTCCACACCGATGCCACTGATGGACCCACAGGGCGAGGCAGGAGAGGAGCCGCAGCGTCAAGTCCAAGGGCTGGGCTGAGCTCAGGGAAACAGCAGCTGAACAAACACACACATGTACAAACACACACACACATACAAATGCACACATACAAACACACATGTATAAACACAAACATACACAGATGCACACACACTTTCAGGCTTGTGTTTGCACACGCATGTCATAGGTACATGCATGTATGAGCTGGGAAGACACATATGCAGGAAGCCTCATTGATATGGCAAGAGCACTGGCTCTGAGGACGTGTGCGACCTCACAGCCCTCCGCTCCTGGGTCTCCCCGTCTGCAGAAGGGGGTGATAGCAGCCCAGGCCTCCGTGCTCGGGATGAGAGATGTGCTGTGTGCAGAGGACGGGGGAGGGTGCAGGGGGAGCTGGGCCCAGCCCAGGTACGTAAGTGCACGTCGCATGGAATAGAAGGTCCCTCCCCACAGGAGGGGTGTGGTCTCTGCGTGTCTGTGTTGGTCTTCAAAGGGGAGAAGGGGTGTGGATGGACGGCGGTGAGTGACCAGTCTTTGTCATGCCTGCACCACATGGATGATTCTCATCTTTGAGTGAAATATTGGTTAATATTTCTATCCCTCACTAACAGCAGGCTCCCTGGGCCGGGGACAGTGTGAGATAGCCTCACCATTTTCTCCCCAACAGAGAGCATGCTGCTTGGCACAGACTACATGCTATAAACATGTATGAATGCATGGTACCGGAGGCTCCTCCTAGGGCTCGCACGGCCGTTACTGTCCAATCAGAATCCGGTTTGCTGAATCACAGATGATTATTCCACGCCAGGGGTTTCTGCCTGGAGATGGTAGCTCATGAAGACAAGCCTAAAATGCTGAAACTAGGGAAATAGTAATAAACAACGTTGTTCTGAAAAAGCATAGAATAAACGAATGGTAAGTTAAAATTCAAAAAGAATCAAGGCTTCATTCGACAAAAAGTGTCAAGTCCTGCCGAAACCAGTGTGGCTCAGTGGATAGAGTGTTGGTCTGTGGACTGAAAAGTCCCAGGTTTGATTCCGGTCGGGGGCATGTACATTGGTGGCAGGCACATCTCCACTGTGGGGCGTGAAGGAGGCAGCTGGTTGATGTCTCTCTCTCATTGATGTTTCTGACTTTCTATCCCTCTCCCTTCCTCTCTGTAAAAAATCAATAAAATATATTAAAAAATAAAAAGTGTCAAGTCCATTACCTACCGGGAACATGTCTGTGGAAAACAGAGAAAGTACCAGCAGGCGGTGCCACGTAATTCACAGTCAGGAGCAGCACTCACGGAGCCTATGGTCTGTGCTCCATCCAGGCGCGAATCGCTGGGTATAAAATACAGAGAGCAAACATCAATCAAACATCCGTGTCGGCACGGAAGGCGCGCCATCGCCAGGGGTAAGGAGGAGGCTCTTGATTGGTCCAGACACCCAGGCCTGGGAAGGCTCAGATTCAGGAGCTAAGCTGCTCAGTGCCACGCACACCTGAGTGACATACAGGGCCGCCGTGAAGGAGGGGGGCAGGAGAGTAGGGGTGCAGGGGAAGGGGAGAGGCAGAGCAGAGTGTGCAGGGACCTCCATCCAGAGGGAGGGAGCGGTGATGTGTTCGGGGTGCGGATCAAACAGCAGTGCCGATCAGGGGGTGGGGCTGGGCGATGGCCGAGGGAGGGGCGGCCGGGGGAGGCCGGGACATCTGCTGGAAACGGACTCCAGCAGAAAGAGGAAGCGACAGCAGCGCCGCTCCGGGTCTGTGCTGGCCAACGAGGAAGTGGGGCGTCCCTGAAAGCAAAACACGGCCCGTCACCCCAGTGGCGGGGCAGTGGGGGCCGCGGGGCTGGGTGCTGCCAGCGGGTGCCGGCTTCCCGGAGGCCGCGTTCGGCCATGGAGGGCGGAGAGCATTGGAATTCCAAGACTCGAGGAGGAGGCAGCAGGCTGACGCGGGAGGAAGAGAGAGGCCTGTTAGCAGCACAGGCCCAGCTGGGCAGAAACGGGGAAGTAGCTCAAGAAGTGGCCACACAGGAAACTCTCTGCGAAGTCTGATGGATACACACGCACACACACATACAAACACACACGCACTCACACATGCACATACTCACTGAAGGAAGATGAACATAAACGAAAGTGAGAACTGGTACCAGGAAGCCTTGTGCTTTGGAGAGGGTTTGAAAAATAGGTGAAGGCCAGCCCAGCCAGTGTGGCCCAGTGGTCCACCTGTGACGCCGGAGGTCAGGGTTCGACTCCCATCAGGGCACAGGCCCAGGTCGCAGGCTGGATCCCTAGGGTGGGCGTGAGGGAGGCAGCCAGTCTCATGATTCTCTCTCTTCACTGATGCTTCTATCTCTCCCTCCCTCTCCCTTGCTCTCTACAATCAATTAAAAAAGAAAAAAAAAGAAAAGCAGGTTAAGGCGGAAAATGGAAGTCAGAAGGAAGAATAAAGACAGGACGGACCTCCTGGAGGGGCAGCGGCTGTATCATCCACACGCGCACGAAGGGGTAAACACTGAACTCCGGGCATTGCCCACATCACACAGACACGGACAGCCGCCTTCTCCGTGGGCACCAGGCCTGCTCCCGGGAGCTCAGGGGCCAGACGCGGAGCGCAGACCAGGAACCAGTCTGGCCGCGGGACAGTGCGTGTCCCTAGCGGGTGTGCCCTCACCTGACGGGAGCGTCAGGCAGGACCCACGAACGGGGGAGACAGGCAGGGGAGGTGTGGAAGGAGCTGGCAGAGGCCGTGGTGGGGAAGATCTAGCCTTTGGGGGGAAAGAGGAGGGGGACGGGGAGGAACCTTGGGGGGCAGTGAGAGGACGTGGTCAGAGAGGGGAGAGCCAGCGTCCAGCTAGAAGGAGATACTTCGCACAGCAAGGCCCCGGGAGGGGCAGGACATGACACAGATATGCTGATGAGCCGGCCTGGGGGTTCAGGCCTCGGAGGGAGGGCCCAGCGTTGGGACAGAAACAAGGATGGGCCAGGCCTATGCCGTGAGGGTGGGGGACAGTCTTTCCAGAAGCTTCCCTCTGTGACCGGGCAAAGGGAAGGCGCGTGCGAACCCGGGGAAGATGAGAGGTCAAAGGTGAAGGTGGTGCAGTTCTTCCTTTTCGCGAGCTTTGTGCCGGGGAGTGTTTCAGCCGAGCGGCGGGCCCAGCGGGAGGAGAGGGCAGGACAGACAGACGCTGCTGGGAGGAAGATACCAGGAGGCCTGATAAGGAGGGCCCTGGAGGAAGCAGATAGGAGCTGGGAGGGGAAGCACCGAGGGGACCTCGATGTGAGAGGGGCTGCCGGCACCCCACGGACATCCCGGGCCCTGAAGACGGTCACTTTCCACGCGGGCTGGGGCAGAACAGAGGGCGGGGCCTCGAGGCTCCGTGTCCTGGTTAAGGAGGGAGAGAGGTGGACCCCGGGAGGGAGCAGCGAGGGCAGGAGCTGTCTTAAAGGGTCGCGGCATTAGGAAGGTTGAGAACCACTGCTCTAGATCATTCTCTCTTCATCTCCCCACCTCACACATACACACACACACACAGACACACACAGAGAGACACACACACACAGAGAGACACACACACACAGAGAAACACACGCAGATAGACACAGACACACACACAGAGAAACACACACAGATACACACACAGAGAAAGACACACACAAAGAGAAACACACACACAGAGAGAAACACACACGCAGACACACACACAGATAGACACACACAGACACACACAGAGAAACACATGCAGACACACACACAGATACACACACACAGACACACACACACAGAAACACAGACACACACAGAGAAACACACGCAGACACACACGCTGATAGACACACACACAGACACACACACACACACACACACACACGTCTCCCGTGACGAGAGCCCACGGCAGTAATTAAGGGAACGAGACGGAGGCTCGAGCCCGCGCAGCTGGCACGGACGCTTCTGGAAGTCACGTGTCCGCCCGTTGGCGGGGCCTCCTTTGAAGCTGGGAAGAGCGAGGACTGGAAACGGCAGACCCACATTCTTCTTCATTGTACAAATTTGTGGTTTCCAGTCTACACTTTGCAAAGTAGGATTTTCCTTTTTGAGATTTAAAAAAAAAAAGAGGCCAGAAAGACCTTTCTCGCACAGAGGCACCGCTGAGCAGCACGCCGATGATTTAAGGGCGAGCGGACAAGGAACAGATGGGTTCCATCCGCACGCGCGCTCGCTGGAAGCGAAGTGGAGGGGGGGGGGCGTCCGGCAAACTGTCTCTGCTTTGGCGAGGCCGGAGCTGGGGGGGCACGGGCCGGACATGGGCACCCCAATGCCAAGACGGAGCTGGGGGCTCCTTCCCCTCAAAAGCAGCGCACTAAGCGGATGCTGGTCGCGTCACGGACTTGGCGAAATGCAATGCAGCCACAGAAAGTAATGCTTCGTGAGAGTGTTTAGGAACGAGCAAAAGGCCGGTGCCATAGTAGTAAGTGAGAACGATTATTAAGCAGCATGCATGCTCTGACCCCGATTTAGGTAAGAAGATATACAAGAATCTATACAAATCCGGTAGAAGGAAGATGTAATAGGCAAATGGTAATTTCGCCAGGAAGAGTAATGACCGACGGCATAACGAGCAGATCACGGATCAGCTATGAGGGTGGGCAGCCAGCTACAGGAGGGCGGTGGGAGCTACAGGAGGGGGCAGGGCAGCAAGCTATGAGGGGATCAGGGTGGGGGGAGCTATAGGAGGGCAGCAGCGAGCAATGGTGAGCTACTGCTGAGCTACTGGTGCACGGATTGGTGTGCAGGGCTACTAGTCTGTACATAAAAATGTACGCAAAATAGAACAATGCATATCGAAACTTTTCTGGCGGTTATCTTTCATTGGTGGGTTTTTAAAAATATGTTATTGATTTTTTTTTACAGAAAGGAAGGGAGAGGGACAGAGAGTTAGAAACATCAATCAGCTGCCTCCTGAACACTCCCTCCTGGAGATGTGCCCGTAGCCAAGGTGCATACCCTTGACTGGAATCGAACCCGGGACCCTTGGGTCCGCAGGCCCATGCTCTATCCTCTGAGCCAAATTGGTGAGGGCTCGTTGGTGGTATTTTAAAAATAATATTAATAACTTAGTAATAAGTATTTTCCTTTCCCCCATACTTTTCAAATCCTCTATGTAATCCACTTCTGACCAGAAAAAATATTTGCTATGGCCGTGGGTAAGGGACTTTGCCTGGTTTCGTGTTGGCAAATTGGGGTTCATAAGGTCCAAGGAGGAAATAGCTATTAAAGGGCCTTGTCCGCCACAGAAATCTCAACGTAGAAAATCAGTGTTTCCTCTCTGTCCTGCTACTCCTCAGCGAGGGGTCCAGGGTGCTGGGCTGACAGGAGAGATTCGGCCCCAAGTAAAGCTCCATCGCTCCACACGCATGCTTGCCCTGTACATGAGATGCCTGGGGGCGGAGCTGCCAGCCAGGGGGAGGAGCTTCCCGCCAGGGGGAGGAGCTTCCCACCAGGGGGTGGAGCTGCCCATCAGGGGGAGGAGCTTCCCACCAGGGGGAGGAACTGCCCGCCAGTGAGAGGAGCTGCCCATCAGTGGTAAGAGCTGCTCACCATGGGGAGGAGCTTCCCACCAGGGGGAGGAGCTTCCCATGAGTGGGAGGAGCTGCCCACTAGGGAGAGGAGCTTCCTGCCAGTGGGAGGAGCTTCCTGTCAGTGGGAGGAGCTTCCCACCAGGGGGAGGAGCTTCCCACCAGTGGGAGGAGCTTCCTGCCAGGGGGAGGAGCTGCCCACCAGTGGGAAGAGCTACCCACCAGTGGAGGAGCTGACTATGGCAGTCGGGCTGGCGTGTGGGCACGTGTCCCCCGTGGTTTTCCAGGTCCCTGCCCTCAGAAGGGCTCACACTACATGGTCACTATGTTGAAATTTTTAGAAAATGTTTTTATTGATTTCAGAGAGAAAGGGAGCAGGAGAGAGACGGGAGAGAATGATGTGTGATGGGAGAGAATCATGGATCGGCTGCCTCCTGCACGTCCCACCCTGGGGATGGAGCCCGCCACCCAGGCCTGTGTCCCGACAGGGAATCGAACCGTGACCTCCCAGTTCATCGGTCGACGCCCAGCGCCTGAGCCTCGCCAGCTCACCCACCTCTCAGCTTTGCACGGGGCCTGGCGAGGGGCCGGGCCGGGCTGTGGGTGCTGCTGGCGGCCTGCGTGGAGCTGAGGAAGGGCCGCTCCACAGGAAGCAGGGCGGGTGGAGAGGAAGGGGAAGGAAGCGGCCGGCTGGGCCGGGAAGCGGTGCAGGCAGAACCAGGAAAGCGGAACCTCGGGGAGACCCAGCAGGCCCGGGGGTGGCGGGGCCGTTTGGAACCTGCAGCCTGTGCCCCCTCCGTTCACCGCACACGCCGGAGACTTTCTTCACGTGTTCGCTGAGATCCTGCAGTGGAGGGACGCTGTGAGAA
Organism: Lasiurus borealis; assembly: GCA_004026805.1. Classification (NCBI taxonomy): domain Eukaryota; kingdom Metazoa; phylum Chordata; class Mammalia; order Chiroptera; family Vespertilionidae; genus Lasiurus; species Lasiurus borealis. The sequence continues at coordinate 34,380 of PVJN01021039.1, forward strand.
CAGATAGTGCCCCCCTCAACCGCCTCCGCCTGGCGGGGACGTCTGAGCTAAAAGACACCCCAGTCCTGCTCTCGGGGGGTCCACATCTGCCACAGAGACAGACCCAGTGACATACAGTCACCCGGCGGTGAAGGCCGAGGCTGTGTGTGTGTCTGTGTGTGTATCTGTGTGTGTATGTGTGTATCTGTGTGTGAGTGTGTCCATGTGTGTATCTGTGTATGAGTGTGTGTGTATGTGCATGAGTGTGTATGTGTGTGTCTGTCTCTGTGTGTGTGTCTGTGTGTATGTGTGTGTGTGTGAGTGTGTGTATGTGTATGAGTGTGTATGTGTGTGTGTCTGTGTCTGTCTGTGTGTGTGTCTGTGTATGTGTATGTCTGTGTGTCTGTGTGTGTGTCTGTGTATGTGTGTGTCTGTTTGTGTGTGTGTGTGAGTATGCCTGTGTGTGTGTCTGTGTGTGTATGTGAGTGTGTGTATGTGTATGAGTGTGTATGTGTGTGTGTCTGTGTCTGTCTGTGTGTGTGTCTGTGTATGTGTATGTCTGTGTGTGTATGTGTATGTGTATGTGTATGAGTGTGTCTGTGTGTGTGTGTCTGTGTATGTGTATGAGTGTGTATGTGTGTGTGTCTGTCTGTGTGTGTGTGTGTGTGTGTGTGTGTGTGTGTGTGTGTGTAAGGCTTGGCTACATGCCCTGGCCGGCGTGCTGACTTCTCCAGAAGGCTGAGGTCACGGAGCCGGACCCGGAGGCTGTGGCTCCTGATTGGCTGTGGCCGCTGCATCCCAGCACCGTGACTGGCTGTTTTGAAC
>PVJN01021040.1:0-35165 GCA_004026805.1 Lasiurus borealis
CTTGCGGTCACATCCTAGCTATTCCTGTAGTTTCCTTGATTTGACAAAGGCCAGTCTTTAAGTAAGTGAGCCTGGGTATGTCTTTTTGCATAAAATAACATACCTTTGAAAAGTCAGAGTAATTTTTCCCAGATACGACCCCCAACCCATGTCACACCACACCGCACCTGTTACCTTGTTCCCCAAATGCCATTTCTATGTGCTCTAAATGTTAATGATGAACTATCCAGTATCCACCAATGTAAAAGAAGTATTTTACTTTTTATCCAATCCCAGAGATTTCCCCTGCTTTGCTTTCTCCCACCCTTGATCTCCATCAATGAATTTCATGTATCCCTTATGTTTCCTTCTTTGATTCTAATGTATAAAAATAAGCTATAATACTGCCAGTCACCAGAAAATTTGTTAAATTTTTGCCTCCTGGCAATTGTCATGTTTGACGCAAATACTCATTAAAATTCTCTATAGGTTTGGGCATTCCTTATGTCAATACCAGTTTCCGTACACACACAGCCTGCTCTTCTCTAGGCACTTTCTCCGTACATTTGTTCATTTATGGAAAGGTGCTGTGCTGGGGGCAAGTATCTGTTAGACTGAGCTTAGAAGGCTGGAAGGAATTGGATGGGATGACAGGCAAGGTCAGTGGGAGGAAACTGTTCCAGGAAGAGGAAATAGCTTCAGGCCATGAGACTGAAGGGAGCATGACAATGGCAGGTAACTACTGGGATTCACACATGCCAGGGATGGTCTGTATCACTTCTTTCACACATTTAAACCCCTCTTCTAACAGATGAGGAGACTGAGGCACACAAGGTCAAGGGATTTCCCCTTATTACACAACAGTAGAGCTGGGTGGGACAGGTGTGCTGCTCAGTAGGGCCTAGAGAACCTGGGGGTCAAATGGCAAGGCTGAGGGTGAGGCTGGAGGGGTTGGCAAGCCTTAGCTGCAAAAGGCCTTGCGGGGAGGCCAGATTAGGGCTCTGGACACCACATGGATATGGTGCCCCAATGTGGATTCAAGATTGAACCTCAAAGTAAAAGATGTCCAATAAAATTCACATTTTTTCCACGATCACTTCAAACTTTTAGGAATATCACATCTTAAATCTAAACAATCATTTGCTGGAGGCGGAGACCATGCCTAGTCTGTCTTCCTTTTCCCCAACAAGAAAATTTCTAGCTTATAAATCTGGGTAAGAAAGCGCCTGGGGCAAGACCAGAGCCTGGATGCAGAGGGAACTAGGGATCGGAGGGAGGGAGACTGGAGTCAGGCCCACAGCACAGCAGTGGGAAAGGGCGTAGAGGGATGACAATGATCCTCTAATGGTGATGGGGTGGAGGCAGACACTCCTAAGAAGGCTGAATCCCCAGGACTTGGTGACTGCACGCAGAGGCAGGGGGTATCCCCGTGTTGGGCTTGGTCAGGGTCTCTGAGGCTCCTGCCCTTCGCTGTGTCCCCGGGCATCCCTAGGCACTCCTCTGAGTCCACATCATCTGGGGACTGGGGCGTAGCCTGTAATTCTCAGGTTGTGTATTGCCCAATGCTGGGCTCCTGGCGAGACTGCAAACAGCCCAGTGTGGGGCCTGTTCTTGTAATGGCAGAAATCATTTATCTGAATTTAGTTGAGTGGAAACAGCTTTATTCTTTAAGCGATAGCCTCACATTGGGCTGTTCTGGGCTGTGCCCTGAATCAGAGGTGAAGCTAACCAGCAGCCCCCAATCTAACAAGGGTGATAAGTGAGCAGTCTTTTCTGAAGGCAGGATGAAGGTTGTGCTCGGACAGAGGGGCTGGCAAATGCCTGGAAGAGGAAGTTGGGGTGGCGATGAGTGGAATCCTGGAACTGGAAGGTAACGGAGGTGGGGAAGGCTCCCTGGAGAAAGTGCATTAAAACAAGGGCTTTATCCAGCCACTTGGCAACTCTTGTGACCTTGGGCAAGTTGCTTAACCTCCCTCAGGCTGTTTCTCACCTATAAATGGGGCTCCCGACCGTAGGATTGTGATGGGAATTAAAGGAGAATGTACATCACGTAAAACAGTGACTAGCATACAGTAAGCAGTAAATGATAGCTATAGTCCTTCAAGGCCCCAGGAACTCCTATTCATCCTCTACACCGCACCAAATCTGCACGACTTATTTAGAACGTGTCCCAGAACCGTAATTTTACGTTAATGAACCCCTTTTCTGATATCCTTATATTTCCCACAGTCTTGCAGACAGGTGTTTGCTGGATGGAAACATAATTTCTGAAGATTCCACCAGTAGCTGAGCTTTGTTCAAACAACTGATTATGGGAAACCTGTGCCCTTGTTGAAAAAATATCAAGTGCCCATGGTCCAGACTCTGAACAGATGGAGACAAAGCTGTTTTCAGCATGTTTCTGCAGCCAGGAGGCCAAGAGGGGGAAGCAACTTTGGGTGAAAACGCTATCCTACAGGAAGTCCTGACATCTTAGTTACTCTGTTCCCTGGAGAACAGAGTAAGCCCACCCTTCAGAAGCTGTCAGGCTGCAGATCCTTTGACTCTAGGTACTTAAGTCTCAAACAGCTTTGGCTAACATGATCCGTTTTACCAAATTCCCGAATTACAAGAGCATGGTCTAGTGAGTCAACAGGTGTCTGAGTTTGAACCTTTTTGGTTTTCTGTTTATTTCTTAGGCCAGTCGTCAGTAAACTGTGGCTTGAGAGCTACATGCGGCTCTTCAGCCCCTTGAGTGCCTGGGCGAGTCTATTTTGAATAAGTGGCATTGGAAGAAATTTAAGTTTAAAAATTTGGCTCTCAAAAGAAATTTCAATTGTTGTACTGTTGATATTTGGCTCTGTTGACTAATAATTTGCAGACCCCTGTCCTAGACTAATTCCCATTATTGCAATTAGTATTTGGCTACTGTAGTTATAAAGTCAAAGAGGAGCTGGAGGAAACAGAACTGCAGGACTTGAATTGAGTCAAAGGTTAAAATCATGGCCCATGTTTGCCATTTATTCATCCTGTGACCTCAGGCAAAACCCTTTCTCATCCGTTTCTTCCTATGTAAAACAAAGGAGTTAGAGCTGTTGACCAATTTTGCTTCCACCTCTGAAATCTGTCATGTAAGCAGAGATTTCAGTATTCTGTGGGAAATTGGCCCCGTTGTCTCAAACCCCAGGACCTCTGTGATTTTTTTCTGTTAATTCTCACCCAAAATCAATTTTTCCATTGATTTTTAGAGAGAGTGGAAGGGAGACAGGAGAGACACACATTGATGTGAGAGAGACACATCAATTGGTTGCCTCCCGCATGCATCCTGACTGGGGCCGGGGATCGAGACTACAACCAACGTACATGGTGTACTTGCAATCACTTTGCCCCCCTTTCTGGGACCCTTCCACCCACGGGCTGACTCTCTATCCACTGAACCATACCAGCGAGGGCAGGATCTCTATGATTTCCAACATAGAAATCTTATTTACATATTGGTATTTGTTTAATCACTTAAGTGGGACAGATTCCCTACAAGTTTACATTAATTGCATGATTATTTGTTTGTTGTCTTATTAAATAAAATAAACAAGAAAAAAATCTATTAATAAGCTCCATAATTTATCCATCACGACATTTTGATTCCAATAATGCATTCAAGTACTGAAAACACAATCAGATCCCAGAGTAACATGTTATATATAAGGGAATGGTTGAAAAGAAAATCAGGAAATATAAAATGTTAGTTACTGCAAGCAATTTTAATACAAAAGTGTCTTGTTTTTAAACAGTTCATTGGTAGAGCTTCAGTTTCTGCCTCAATTAAAACCAATTGAGATAATCACACAGCAACGTGGTCGGAGCTGAAGAGGAACAGCAGCTAAAAAGGAGCCCAGACAGCTCCTCTTCATGGTCACTGGGTCAGTTGACTTTATTCCACACAAAAAAAAGACGGAAGCAAACGGGACTTGTTAACAGTGTGCTGGTGAACTCCTTTAAAGGGTGAGCAAGTGTTTTATGTCCACATTTTCAGAATAGGCTTGTGGAATTCATTCCTCAGTCTGTGGGAAGTTGATCGACCTTTTAAATAAATAGCAAAAAGTGCAGATAAACGAATCTATCTTTCAGAAGCCACCAAGGAATCTCCCCTTGCCAAGTGCCTGGGTGTCCTGGTGAGCACAGGAGTACTGGTGGCCGGGCTGGATAGAAGTTACAAACCAGGACTATTAAAAACCCTGATGCTGTGACGTTTTCTGAACAGTTAGTTACAGTCACCCCTGGATTCTAGCAGCTAGGCGTCAGAGACAGTATTCCACCATACCTGGATACAGGTGTCATGTGCAAATGTTCCCTAGATGAGGTTCCCTCTTCAGCTAAAATCACATTAAAAACAATGAAAAAAGCGATTAGAAGTGTCCTCCCTCAGTTCTAACTGAGGTGTCTGTGATTTACAAAAAGAGTTCCTTAAACACTGCAGGATTCTTACTTTTTAAATATAATTTATCTTGCTGAGACAGCAAGTCAAATTTATAAAGAAGATGCATTTAGGAATAACCCTAAAAGATAAAGCAGGTTTATAACCCTGCGCATACAGAAACTCTTAGTGGCTTTTTTTCTTTCTTTTTTTAAATACATATTCCCATCTTGACCTTTTCATTTGTTTTTCTCAAATATTTCATTTCTGGGCCCCATCTGTTATAGGGTTACCAGGAGGCAAGTTTTATCTACATAAATATTCACATGAAAATAGTAACTTACAAAAAGAAAAAAAAAAATAAGGCAGCTCCATAACACAATTATTCTTTTACACTTTTAACAATAGACCTTCTCCCGTTCAGAATAAATATACACCCAAAGAATGTACGGAGCAGGGTTCAAGAGGACAGAGGCTCGGTGCTTGTAGTGTTATCGCTTGGGGCCCGGAGTCCTGGAGGAGGCAGTGGTGGTCTTCTTGGACATGGTCGGGATTTTGGAAGGCTTGCTCAGCCCCCTCCTGGAGCTGCCCTGGCCACCGGCCGCACTGCTTTCTGAAGTATCTGAACAAGCAGACTGCGTCTCTAAAAGGTCAAAGTCAGAGGCATCGCTTCCTCTCCGGCTGCTGGCTCGGCTCCCGGCTCGACTTCCGGCCCGGCTCCCAGGGCGACTGGCTGACTTCTTGGGGTCTGGAATTCAAGAATAAAGCAGCAGCCTTAGCAGAGATGTCAGGAACAGGTGGCCTGGCTTTGACTGAAAGTGTCTGTTCTCTGAAGGCAAGTCTGAGCCAGCTCAGTGATAGGAGAAAAAGTGAAGGCAGGCCGGCGTGCAGGTCTGTCTTTCGGGGCATCACACCCAAGTGCTACTCTCATGATCTGCTCCCGGGGCAGCAGTGAAGCTGAAGGGCTGCGGCTTCCAAATTCCCAGCCTGGCCCCCTCCCATCTCCATCCTGGGGCACAGGTACTTACCTGCCCGGGTAGTTTTGGCACCTGTGGAGGCTGGGGAAGAACTATTGCTCGTGTCACCAGCAAGGGAAGTTCGACTAGAATGGAAAGCTGGTGTTGGCCGTTTCAACTTGCTGCCTGATGATGGGATAACCTTAAAAAAAATAAAAAGATTTTATTTATTTGGCGAAATCTTTGACAGAAATTCAATGAAAAAACTTAGAAGGTTTTCTTACATTTAATTGATTGAAAAAGCAAATTAAAAGTCCAGGAAAACAAAAATTTATTTTGGAAGAGTCCTGGTTCATCTATTTTGATGATTCCCAAAATGAAGGTTCATGTTCCAATTTAAAATTTCAAAATGCTTCCACTACCTTTTATCTGACTGCCAAATTTCTACTGGAAACGGGGGCGGGAGAATCCACAAATAGTAAAAGCCCAGCACTTAAAAGGGGTTGAAATATGGGGAATAAGTAAAAGAAAAAAATCCAAACAATTCTAAGTATGAATGTTTTGGGGTTAGAAATGTGAAGCATGAGTTCTGGCTCCAAATATTTAATATGGAGTTCTGAATATTACTGCACTCTCTGTCACTAGGTAGGTACAGCAACTTCAGTCAAGTTAAGATCTTTCAGGTTTTTTGAAAAACATGTTTTTATTATTTCAGAGAGGAAGGGAGAGGGAGTGAAACATCAGTGATGAGAGGGAACCACTGATCAGCTGCCTCTGCATACTTCCCCTGCAGGCCTAGTGGGGATCGAGCCCACAGCCCAGGCATGTGTCCTGAATGAGAATCGACCTCTTGGTTTATGGGCTGACCCTCAATCACTAAGCCACATTGAATGTTTGTTTTTGAAGACAATAGCAGACTTAATTTGGAGAAAGACTATTTTAAATCTGTTTTAAGCATCATTTCTAAATTTTCCTTGAAATCATTTGGGTGAATTGTTTTCCAGGACCTTTAAGATGTGTATATCATCAATAGGAGAATAAAGCAACCCATTCCATTATGATTCTTGTATTTCTTTAATTTACAAAGAAGCAGCAGAAGCGACAGTAACATTCCAGCACAAAGGCTCCTGGCCCACACAGGAGGAAGAGCACCAGTTCCAGAAGCTACCGCTGTGAACATGCTGCCCTCCCGGGAGGCCACACCCCTGGGCTGGAAATCATCAGTTGGGGCCTGGCTGCAGAACACCAATAGGTAAGGAAAGATGAAACCTTGAAATGAAACGAAAGGTAAAACCTTAAACAAAAGGCTGATCTAGCAGAATCCTATGAGAATTTGTAGTGTATAGTTAAAACATTTAATATTTTAGAATTTTTAAAACTTCCACGAAACTGGGGCCATTAAGGAAGAAAAGCAAGACAAGCAGGTTGAGCCTGGGGACTTTAGCAGAAGTGTCCCCATGTTCTAAACCAGCTTGGAACAGATGCATCCTAGAGCAAGCAGTCCATTCACGGCACTGGTTCTTGTATTTCCAGTTTCTCTGGCTGAGCATTACATGACAAGGCAGTGCAATCTTTTGAGGCACAAGAACCCAAAGTTTTACCAGAGAAGCTAGAATGCAATTTGTCCTGCTATCAGACAAACTGCTAGTCTATGCTTTGTTTCCGAAACACTGCTCTTCCAAATGCTTGGGTATTTTAATGAGTACACATGAACATGCTTAATTGTTCATGTATATTCAAATCAAGGCTACAGAAACCTACGCTCCTAGGCCAGGAAATCCAGAAGCTAAACTCTGAGCCTCAGAGCATCATTTGCTGATACTGGACTTGACAGCACCCACGCCTCAAACCAGCACGGTGATGCCAACCACTCTCGTTCTCAGCAAAGATAGGAAACTGCTGAACATGCACCATAGGTGAATTTCAAGTGTTCATAACTCATCTGGGAATCTGATAATTGGAGACTCCAAGAGGCCTGGTTATAATATATCACTAAACAAATCACTAGGCAAGACCAATGTTAATCACCCTGTTAGAAAGTTGTTAAACAGTCCAGTTTTAGGCATCTCTTACTTGTCTCCAATGTTGATGACTGAGTTAGGAACACTGAAAAACATCTCACTAGATGAATCAGCTGGGAGAGAAGCACCGCGAGGACAGAAGAGAGCAGGGGCTCCACCAGGAGACCGGCTGGGCGCGCTCTCGGCCTCAGCCAGGGCCCCGTCTTGACCGTGTCCTTAGTCAGCAAGGCCATACTCTACCTCGGGGCTGGGCAGCTGGAGGTCAGGATAATGGCTGTCCCTGACTGGGGTGCCAGCTTTACTGTTTACCAACCAGGGTTTGTCATAACAGCGAGAGAACTGAAGTGTCGTCTGCGAAATGGAAATCCAAAGGGAAGGACGGGAAACATTGAAAACGGAACAGAAAGGGAGCAAATTTGGAACATAAAATAAATAACAAAGATCCAGATTTTAAAAGAAACAGAAAACAAAATAAAATGCCTCTCAGTCCGATGGATGAGATGGACAGGGAGAAAGGCAACAGCAGTCTTCATACGTAACCTGTCTCACAGCAAACTTACCCTTCAGCCCCAGCTGCACCGACAGTGCCAGGAGTCTCAAAATCAGCAGCTCTGGCTGCACTCAACTTCCCACTGAGATTATGTTGAAAAAAGCGCTTCTGACCTAATGCCCTGAGTACATGTTTTAATAAATGTGCCTTTGTTGTCCTCTTCTTTGTAGGCCCTGTATTTTTCACTGCTAGGCCCGCCCGGTCAGCCTGGTCTAGAGGGACTTGGTTCATACGTCTTCATGTCCTCCTCCTCCTTTCAGAGGCTACACTGAACAATGAACCTCTGGGAAGGCGCCACGGTGGTGGTGAGCACATACCTTGGCACCACTGGCCGGGGTGGCTGGAGAAGACGGCATGGATGTACAGCTGTGGTTGCTCTGACTAGCGCTGGAGCTGGAGCGGGTAGGAGAAGCTGCCCGGGAAGACGGTTTGGACCTTCGACCCCGAGATCGGAAAGGGGTCATTCCCTGGGATGCTCCCTCCGGTAGGATGAATTTCTCTCTAAGTTCAATATTGGTTCTACCTCGTGCTAAACAGGGAATAAACACACAGACACAACCTCAGTTAATCTTGAAAAATACGTCACTGATGGTCATATAGCTGCCTGACCCCATCGTAAGTTCTAGAAGTTATGGATTCAGTACCATGTTTAGATCCTTCTAAAATACAGATAAACCCATGAGCTATCAGCCTTGCCATGATCCTTACCCACAGCAGTCATTACCCAATAAGCCCCTTAGTTTGCTACAATAAAAACCTTTACATACAAAGTACCATTACAATCTGCTGTCATGAGCGTGCCTGGCCACTGTCCCCTGGGCGAGCACCTAGCTGGGTGAGGGAGAGCAGGCGCAGCAGTTCCAGCCTTGGATGTGCAACCAAACACTCTTTTCTCACTCACAGGACACGTGTATTTTTTGCTCAGCGTTTGCAAGATACATGGTGGAGAAATAGTGGAGAAAAACAGATCACTCTTCTATTGAATTCAGGTGGTAATGATCCTAAAGAAAGGGGTCCAGGAACTCGGGACAGTAGGAAGATGAGGACAGAATCATCAAGAAGCAAACATGTGAGGGAAGAGGGAGATCAAACCATGCCCAAAACCTGCCAGTCAGGAACCAAAGTGGTGAGAAGCTGAAGGACGTCTGTGAGGGGGAGAGGAATGTCAAGGTGGGAAGTCCGGAAACAGCACTGAAGGCACAGGAGCTATCCATGGCTTGGAGCCGTAAGCCAGAACTTAAAATTTGGATTCGGTCAGAAGATACCAAGTATGGCCAACACAAATGTTGAATGGGAAAGATAAATCTAAAGAAACAATTCCCCTGGAATATGTTCCTCAATTACTTCTCACTGAAAGGTGTTATCTTGCAATAAACCTCCACCTCCTCATCTTCCTAAACTGCTCGCTACTAGATAGATCGATCTAACAAATGGAAAGGCAACTATTAAAAACAAAATTATTTGTGGTTCCTTTCTACATTAGTTTTTTTACTGTGGCTAGAAACTACAAGTTTAGAGATTACAAGTGATTGTACCCACTCAACTGATCTCCATTTTTAGACCAATGTACATGCTCCAAAATATAGTATGAGCATATTCAATTTACAGCGCTCTGTATGAGGGAGGGAAGAGAGAGGAAATGAGAACACACAAGTGTATGAGTGTAAGCAAAACCCTGCCAACATGCAGGTAACACAGCTCTCTGCCGTGGTGATGTGCACGTGGGGGCATTGCTGACCGCTCTCTTCTTGAACCCTCCCTCCCTTGGCTCCCAGGACACCGCTCGCCTGCTTCTCTTCCTTCCCCCTCCTGCCCGCTTCTTCAGCACTGACATCGCTGGGGCTCCGTCCCCAGTCCTGTTCTCCCTCTTAGACTTTCCTTCTGGTGACGAGCACATCACCTGAGACTTCAGTGCCACTAGAGGTCTGACTTCCCAATACATCCCAGCACAGTCGCCAACCCCGGAGTTTAGAGGTTACATCCAGTCACTGGTTAGACATGACCAGAGCCAGAAACCTGGGAGCTGATGCAGGTGCCTCCCTCATGTAGCATCTTCTCCACCCGGTAGGGCTGACAGGCTTCCAACTGGCCTCCTTGGTTCTCATCTTATTCCCTACCTCTCCTTCCCTCCTCACTGCCCAGAATGTATTTCTCAATAAAAATTTCCTATCTGTAAACAGCTCATTATCTTCCATGGCATTGTTTCTTTTTGCAGAATTTCTAAAACTGAGGTGTCTGAGAGGTTTCCTACAAAAAGGAATTTAGTAAATGCTATATGTGACCCCCAGACCACACAGCCCTAATGCAATAATCATTTTGTAAGCTCTGGAAAGTTCTGCAAGTGAAGAAATAGACATTTTACCATGATTTAAGATTTTTTAAAAAAATCACATCTTGGGGACTAGACTGTGAAGACAGCCATTTCAAGTTCAGTTTTCAACAACCAAAAAGGCCATCATTTCCTAAGGGACTTATTCTGGCCACCTACACTGGCTGGAGCAGACCTGCTAGTTAAAGTTCAGTTCTAAGCTCTTGGTTTAATGGGTGGTTTGAACGAAGTTTCCCTGGATGGATAGCAAGAAGGTGAGTGTACTTAATGCCACTGAACTTACCAGTTCAAATGGTTAAGATAATTTTGTGTGTACTTTACTATAATTAAAAGTTTTAAGCCAAATTAAATCTTCATAAAATAAAGTTCTTCTCAATTTTCACTACTTTGTCTAATGCTCAAAAATTGGTAAAGGTCTACTGATTAGGCAGACACTTTTTATCCTCACACGAGGATATTTTCTTCCATTGATTTTTTTTTAGAAAGAGTGGAAGGCAGGGAGAGAGAGAGAAACATTGATGTAAGAGAGGCACAATGAGTGGTTGCCTCCTGTTCCCAACCTGACCAGGGTTGGATTGGACCAGGTACATGCCTTTGATTGGGAATCGAACCTGAGACCTTCTGATGGGCAAGTTGATGCTCTAACCCAAGTAGTTCTCAACCTTCCTAAGGCTGCAACCCTGCATACAGTTCCTCATGTGGCGGTGACCCCCAACCATGAAATTTTGCTACTGTTATGCATCGTGATGTAATTATCTGCATTTTCCGATGGTCTTAGGCGACCCCGGTGAAAGGGTCGTTTGACCCCCAAAGGGGTTGAGACCCACAGGTTGAGAAGCGCTGCTCTAACCATTGAGCCATGCCAGTCATGGCCAGCCACTGTTTTTAATTTCCATCTAAAACATCATGGCAACTTTTGGCATGACTGAATTCAGAAAATGAAATCTCCCGTTCTGGCAGTGCCAGGAACCTACTCGCTGAGTATTTTCACTTTTAAATTTGGATATGGCAATGTGCTGAGATGTCCTTTGTCATTTTATTATTTACTAGAGGCCCGATGCACAAAATTTGTGCACATGGTGCACAATCTGAGACCCCTTGAGGGATGTCCAACTGCCTAAATGCACAGTCGGATATCCTTCTCACAATCTAGGACTGCTGGCTTCCAACTGCTTGCCTTCCTGCCTGCCCCTAATCGATTCTGCCTACCGGCCTGATCACCCCCTAGCCACTCCCCTGCCAGCGTGATTGATGCCTAACTGCTCCTCAGCCAGCCTGATTGCCCCTAACAGACCTCCCCTGCAGACCTGGTCCCTCCCAACTGCCCTCCCCTGCTGGCCTGATCCCTCCCAAGTGCCTTCCCCTTGTGGCAGCCATCTTATGTATTGGAGTGATGGTCAATTTGCATATTACTCTCTTATTAGATAGGATAGAGGCCTGGTGCATGGGTGGGGGCCAGCTAGTTTGCCATGAAGGGTGTCCTGGATCAAGGGGGGGGGGAGAGAGGTTCCCTTGGGGCATGGGGCCGCCTGGGCAAGGGGCCTATGGTGGTTTGCAGACTAGTCACATCCCCTGGCGACCCAAGAGGAGGCCCTGGGATCTGGGATTTATTTATTTTCTATAATTGGAACTTTGTAGCCTTTAGTGGAAGCCAGGGCAGGCCAGAAACGTCCCAGGTTCGATTCCAGTCAAGGGTGTGTATCCTGGTTGCAGGCACATCCCCTGTAGGGAACATGCAGGAGGCGGCTGATTGATGTCTCTCATCGATGTTTCTAACTCTCTATCCCTCTCCCTTCCTCTCTGTAAAAAATCAATAAAATATATTAAAAAAAAAAAAAAAGAAAGAAAAATAACTTCCTCCATTGCCGGGAAATCCAAGCCTCCTGCTTGCTCTGTGGCCACAGCCATCTTGGTTGCGTTAATTTGTATATTCACTCCTGATTGGCTGGTGGGTGCAGCAGAGGTATGGACAATTTGCAAATTACTCTTATATTAGATATAATTTGTCAATCCTCATTGAAGGATATTTTTCCATTGATTTTTAGAGAGAGTGGAAGGGAGAGGGAAAGATAGAAATATCATTGTTGAGAGAGACACATGGATTGGTTGTCCTCCTGCATACACCCTTACCAGGGCCAGGGAACCTGCAACCAAGGTGTGTGCCCTTGATTGGAATTGAACCCAGAACCCTTCAGTCTGAGGGCTGATGCTCTATCCACTGAGCCAAACCGGCTAGGGCTCTTTTATATTTTTAAACTGTGTAAAAGGAGGTAACAGGATCATGCACACTGGTATTATAAACCTATTATAATTTTTATACTGTCCTCAGGATAAGTCTCTATTGTCCAGAGAGACAAGGAAATATGACACAAATGAATACAAAATCTATTCCAGAAGCTTCTAGAAGCCATAGCAATCTTTATAGGATCCTAGACAGTTGTTTTTTTTTTTAGCAGTACTCATGCGTTTCCAAGTTACTTAATTACATCCACCCACCCCTTAAGTGTTCACCTCCTGGCACAATTTTTACACGAATAGAAGTAGCCCATCCTGTCCATCACTGGTGAAGTCATGACATCTAAGACTGCAGGGGAGTTCTTGACTCCACAATCAATGCAATGAGATGACTGCTGAGCTCTAGGAGGACTCCTAGAGAGACAGAGGAAAACCTTACCTTGTGTGCTCCAAGGGATGCTGAAAAGGCTACTCTGTTCCACAGAAAAGAGCTATTAGATGGCCCTCCCAAATTTCCTTGGGGTTCCAACTTTTAACTAGTAAGAGGACAAAGCAGGCAGTGTTCTTTTTGGCCAGCAGCACAATGTCACCAGAGATAGAGCAAGTAGAGCAGGCAGCAAACAGGCAACCAAAGATCCCAAAATGTTGCATGCAGTATCCCTTTTGTTTGTTTAGTTCAAACATACATGACACGAAAAATAAAACCTTAGTAATAGATTTAGAAAGGAACAATGCTGTTTTACTGTGAAGATTAAAATGAAACATATTGCTCCTCACTTAGAATAATGAAAGATGACTTTTCTATCAAGGAAATTGGTTTGTGATATAATTAAATTCTAAAACTGATTATACCCTTCCCAGTTTTGATTAAATAGATGTTTTCAAAATTAATTATTAAAAAAAATAAACTCCTGATGAAAAGTATTACTCTCATTTATTGGAATAAATGCAGAATGAGTTAAAACTATGTGAGAATTGTACCCTTTAGCTCTACTATAAATGCTTCAGAATATGACTATAGCTCACTTCCAAAATACATGTGCCTGTAAGCATTTCTGCTAGGTTTATAAGTAAGCCTAAATAGTTTAATTATGCAGGCTGAACCGGTAATACACATACAAGGATGCTGGTCTCAGAGATCAACAGCACATACTCTAGAAGCAGACTGTCCTGGACTTGACTCCTGTCTCTGTTATTTATGAGTTGTCTGTCCTCAGGCAAGTTACTTAACTTTTCTGTGCTCCAATTTCCTATTCTGTAAAATGGAGATAACAATAGTACCTACACCTCACAGAGGTGTGTTATTATTTGTCAAGTGCTTACAATAGTGTGTTGTGTATAAAGCTATATGGGTATCTGTTAAATAAGTAGAAACTCAGAACAAATTCTATGGGTTCTGTTAAGGAATATTTTATGCTCTGCTAACTTATGATAGTTAGAAAAGCTATGGTTTGGCTATTTCAAAGCATTCTTAAAGGCAGCAGTTACCACAGAGCCAAGAAGTGCTACAATTTAAGAAGCAAAGCCATTCTCAACAGGCTGGGGTGTGGGTAAGAGGGACAAAGCTTAAAAGCCAACCTATGGGAGACTGACTGGAAATCGAAGAGCTGGAATCAGAGCGCTTTATTTTACTCCCAGGATGGTGAACTAGAATAAAAAAAATATAAATAGAGCAGGAAATGCAGAAACTGGGTCAAGAAAGACAAATTGGCAGACAGTTGGAGAGCCTCCTGTATACCCCCATGCAGCTCGGCTGGTAGGAAAAAGGAAAGGTGCAGCTGAAGAGGATTTAGCAGCTGGAACCTGATCGTTTCTCCCTTTGCAGACCTCACACGCCTCCAGCTGCAGGTGCCATAAATCACTATCATGTTTACTGCTTCCTCTGGCCTTTGGGTGGGCACATCGGCCTTGTCATGTTTAGCAGACAGATACCTGTGGTCTTGTTTAGGAGACCATCTGTCTTAGAAGTGATGAGGCTCACTGCTAGGTATTCTTCATCCTGCCTCCTGGTCAAGGGAGGTCCCCAGTCCTTCCCTGCATGGGAGAGGCCCACTACCCTCCCCGAGTTTCAGGCAAAGGGATCTGGAGCACCAATAGGGACCCTATGTTTATTTAACACCTCAAACCAAAGTATTCATTGACACCAATAAATTTCCAATTCTCATTACTGTCTCCCCAATAGTCCAACCTCTCTTGCTCTCTCCCTGGTCTACTCTGTTGCTCCCACATTCTAATCTGTGCTAATAAGGTGACATCTGGGCAGCTCAACAACTAAATAATCAAACAGACCCCTAGCAGCTTGAGCAGGCACGGAAGCTCAGTAGTGAGGGCGTACCTAACGTGTAATTCATCTCAGGATGGTTTCTTACCTCGGCAGGGGTCATTTTTCACTAGAAATTCATCCAGGGCCATCCATCCTCCACCAACACGAACCATCACTGTGCTGCGCAGGATGCGGACCAGCCGCAGCTGCTGGGAATCTCCGAACTGCAGGACCAAGGAGAAACCGATGAGTGTGTGTGCCTCAGCACAGGCCGGCGGCCTTTTCAAAGCAGACTGTATTCAGATGCAATGACAATCTGACAGTTTGGGGAGAATTTAAACTCCCATTATTTTGCATTTTTCACAAAAGAATTTAAAATATGGAAGAACTGAAATATAAAGCCAATGACCAGTATACTGGAATAAAATTAACTTATGATGGCCATACCCCTGACCAAAGGGGGAGGCGAAGGATATACAAAACATTAGCTCACTTGGATTCTTTTAAACATTCTGCCCAAATTAAAACTCAGTAAGAAAATTCATTATTATGCTAGTTTGTTTTCATACAAGGAAAGGTGGCTGGAAGGTGATGTCGACTTCTGAATACAGTGTGCTCAAGTTAAATGGAGAATGGCAAGTATTTCAAGCCTCCGGAAAACCCTTGCGAAGCATCTTCATTACAAGTTTAGATGGAAATTTGATTTTCCATATCAGATTTTCAGAAATAAATCCAAAGTACTGATTGTGATGTTACCAGCAGAAAAGTTTCTTCAGCTGAACAAATGATTAAACAGTAATTATACTATAATTTAGTTGAAGAAATAGAATTTTTAATTTACCTTGTGATATAATTTACCATGTAGATTATATATTCAACTGTATTCAACAATCATTTTGGGATATTAAGACAAGCAGGACTTTGATATATTTTTTTCTTGCCTAACATTCCTGTTTCTCAGAGCTGTTAACACAGTGGTTGGCAAACTCATTAGTCAACAGAGCCAAATATCAACAGTACAACTATTGGAATTTCTTTTGAAAGCCAAATATTTTAAACTTAAACTTCTTCTAATGCCACTTCTTCAAAATAGACTCGCCCAGGCCATGGTATTTTGTGGAAGAGCCACACTCAAGAAGCCAAAGAGCCGTAGTTTGCCAACCACTGTGTTAACATATTGAAGGTTCCCACTGCATAAATTATCCTCTTTCCAAAATAAACTAAGAGGCAACAAAAGAGAATCATGCTGAGATCCCAAAATAAAAATCAAATGGTTGAAGAAATAGTATTCCTAAAATTCTTTAATTCAAAAGAAAATGGGGAGGAGGGAGAAGGGAATATTTAATCACTTAATTAGGATTTTCAAAGTTATAAAGGAGAACTATAACTTTGAAATTAGGCACAAAAACCGAATATGCCAAAAAGAGTTTGTGAAGGAAGGACACATGACGAGCCTCCCTCAAAATTAATATACTTGTGACAGTTCTCTGTATTATATTGCATTGAGTCAAGTTCATTGTTTATATAGGCGAGGTGACTAAAAATGTATTATTCCACTCCCTAGCCCCTTACTTTGAAAATAAAATCGTTCTACATCATTCCATACAGCTGTGAAGTTTTTAAGCAGAGTGACCCCAGCAACAGCATGGTGGAGTGTGAAGAGCACGGAAGTGGGGACCCAGAGATGTGAGGGAGGGCTAATGTCCTGTCCCGGGAAGGAAGCTGCCCCTTTGGCCTCTGGAGGAGCCTCCCTCAGACACTGACCCAGTAAGAGGCAATGGGGAGGCCCTTTGGGAGGAATTAAGGGTTCCACCGGACCCAAAAGCAGTGACAGCCTGAGTCACAATTGAGGGTCCTCTCCAGGTAGGTGAGGAGAGGAAGGAAATGAGGACTATGTACCTTCCAGAGTAACTCGGGAAGGGATCCCAAGATGTTCTTTGTTCTTACGTTAGAGTGTCTTATAATTTATTTGTCAGCCTTTACTCCATTTATTTCATTCTTTCCCATTTAATTTCCTATTAAAGACTCTAACTTGTTTCTGCTGAGCTATGGGAAAAAGGAGGTTTGAGTCAAGCCAGTCGCCAAAGTGTCTGGGGAAGTTGAGGGCTGGGTGACAGACAAGTGGTGGAAGGGGTTATGGCAGCTCTAAAAATGGGGACCCTGCAAACCTGGCAGAGTTGGGTGTTGGTGAGGCAAAGACCTCAAAACAGTCTTAAGGGCAACAGTAACTTCTGTTTCCTTTTCTTAAATGGAAAATCCCATACAGGGACATGGGCTCTTGCAATGGCTATTACATGACTGTAAGTCTTTAGGCCTCGGGTTTAAAATGAACTTCATAATTCTCTTCCCAACATTAGAGTGAACGTATCTGATCCTATGTGCTCAGTGGAGCAGTAGAGGAGGACCTTAGTCTTCAGGGGCCCCTGGCACCTGCGTGCAACAATCAGCTAAAGGCACATCCTTTAGGTACGACTTGGCATCCTTATGGACTGATTTATTTAGAGCAAGTTTCGCTGTCCTTGTCTTTATTTGTCCTCTGTTCTCACTGGTCCAAAAAGATTACTGTAGTTAGTAATTACTGCAGTGCCTGGGATTTAACATTGATTGAGGGCTTCAAATGAACTCTTAGTGTTTTCTGATTTCCTATCACAAAACAGATTTTACCCATGCAACTTCCTTCCATTTGAAGATACAGGACCCCAGAGCCCTCAAAAAGATCTATGGTAAAAGGTTAGAGTTACCAAGTGGAGTAAAACAGCATTTAATCTTTGATGCAGGTCTAATTTGATTCCATTAGATTCTGGCTGCTGGCCATATTGACAAACTTCAGGCTATGGCCAATTATGATGTCCACACTACATTTCTCACATACCTTATACTGATAAAATACAACATAAGTGCAAGTAACTATAATTATTTGTAAGGTATTTAAAGACACAATATTTAAATACCCCAAGACTTTTTGAGTTATAAAAGTTGGGTTTATTGTCAGAAGGCTTTGGTATAAGTCAGAATTGCATTGTCTGGTATTCTGACTTCCAATATACAAGACCAGGTTTTTAGAAAAATTTACTGATGATGCCACAGCTTAAATTTCCCTGAACTATACTACTTTTAACTCGGTCCAGCATAATACCATCATCCTCAGCCAATCCAATTTTAAATGGAAAATTTCATCTCCTTTTTAAAAAATATAGACTTATCACCTTTTGCTAAGACAGCTCTACAACTAGCCCTTTAGCAGTGTCTCCACTTGGTAAGACAACCAGATGTGACCCCAGCATGCTTCAGATTACATCCTCTCCCCACAGCAAAGAACAGGCAGCATTAGCTACACAGACCATTTCCACCAACAGAACATTGCAAGGCAAACTGTACCTGGTTGCCGAGGAAGAACTACAGACAATAAGAGTAAAGGACGAAGAAATGGAAGAGAAAAAAAAAAAAGAAAAAAGAGAGAGAGAGAACATTTTATCAAATCAACACAAATCATATAATCATGTTACCAGTCTTTAAGTACAGTGACATATGTTAACCATTCTTATAGGCCTAAGTTGCTCTTATTAATTCATCTCTTACAGGTAACTGAAAAACCCAAGAAACAAAACCCAACAAGCAAGCACAAGACTGCTTGGAGTTTAGTAACTAAGTGCCCTGGGTTGGTCCAAGGCAGAGTCACCCAACACTCTCCGGCTATGAGCAGCACAGTGTGCTGTAGGTGTACTTTGAAGACATTTTTGATGTATTAATGGAACCTATAATTCTTCCTATCTCTTTTCCTCCCCTACCTCCACCCCCGTATATTCCTTCCTGTAATTTGACATAGCCATCTTAAATTCTCTTTGCCAAGCACCGATTTTATTTAGGACTTTAGAGAATTTCTGACAAGCTGCTGAATATATTTTAGGAGCCCTGTTTCAGACCCTGGTCCTAAAAGAAGCTAAAACATAGCACAGTTCACTGTCAGTTATGGCCGCACTCAGCATGGCTTTCTAGCAAAGACTATTGAGCCTGACACCACACAGGGCATCCAGACCATTTGTAGACCAACCCAGAGGGCCAGCTCTCTCTGAGCCCAGGAACCACTTAGGCTCACAAAGACCAGCCCTCTGTGAATGTCAGTCATTAGATAATTGTTTCCTTATCTTATAGAAGTGTCTTCAATTCCCTAAAAGACTGTAGTCAATAGTAAAAAGAGGGCTCTGAAATGTCTCCTCCACTGAACTCAAGTAAAACTATTATTCGCTAGATATAGCGCTGTTTTTCAGATGGAACTAGAAAGGGCATTATGCTTAGCCCAACAGGACACCTGACACTTGGCATCTATAGACACATCTCAGGTCCCACTGGCTCTGGTCCTCCAGGCACTGTCAGTGGGAAGGTGGGATCGTTGAGTCCGCATGTGTTAGGTTGCTTTCGCCGGTAAGGGCTGAGTAGGAGAAACCACCACTACACAGAACTGCTTTTCTCTTCCTTACCCGGTATTTATTCTCTCCAATCTGCTCCACCTGAAACCTTTTTGCACATTTGCACTGAGCCACTTGTCTTGTGACCTATTAGTTGTGAACAACAAAAAAAGAAAAATGTGAAGATTCCCTCTTAAACACACACACACACACACACACACACAGCTATTCAATATGTATTTTTAAGGCATTTCAGGTTTTTGACATAAACATTTATCTTCTATTCCCAATTAAAACACATTGTTCTTAGAACTTGGGATACTTGAGATACCAAGAGAGAAATGTGCTAATATGCTATCATCAAAATCAACTAATAAAGCAAATTATGATCTGAATTCCAACATAGCAGGCCAGAAGTCAGGCCTGGGGAGTTCCAGGCCACTCCCAAGACTTGCCCTGCTGCCTCCCTTCCTAGGACCAACATATCCTAGGATGTCTATGTAATACTGATTAATTTGCTCTTGAATTTTCAATGTGACACAATTCTTAACTAGACAGAATGCTTAGTGTCCACGCCATCTTAAACATCACTTTGCATTTCACCCCTTAATTGCTGCGTTTGAAGACCACTCCCCTGGATGCTGAGGCCAGATATTTAGGACTAGGAATCTAGGACCAAGCAACACAGTATCTGTGAACCAGGTAAGGTTTTCTGTCAAAACTTTAGAGCACAACACAAATGTGACCCACGTGAGTAAGAAGCCGTCTAGTCTAAGCTAGAGTGCAACATCTCCCACACGTGGATCTCTAAACAACTCCCAACAATCACCTCCCAATAGATGATCCCCAGGGCTGATGTGGCAACCTTACCCAATCCACCTCAGTAGAAAGCTACGGTCAAAAATGTACTTAAGATACAGTTATTTCCCATACCTCATCTTCAATTTTATCTGCATCGGTTGTTGGTCGATAAGCATCCTTATTGGGATGGAGAGCAGCCACGAATTCATAATAATCAATGTAGCCATCCCCATCTCGGTCAAAAATGTCAGCAACAGCTGTCATTTCCAACTTGGTAGTGGGGAACTCTGGAGAAAATTAATCACATTTGGAACAATAAGAGGCTTACATGGTTGGTTGGAAGGTAAATAAATACTAGTTGAAAGAAAAGACATTTATGTCTTGATTTTTTTCCCTGAAAAGCAATTCACACACAACTTTAGAAACCTAGAAGATAGACTATTAAGCATTAAAAAAAGTGCAATTTCAGATATACTGAAAGGTATAAACAGAATATTATAACTACCCAAGGACCTACCACCCAACTTAAGAATTTATTTATCCACTCCACTATTATATTTACATTATTTTAGAATAGTGACAACTTGAAATTAGTAGGATGAAGTTTCTTCTGTTTAGATAATTGCCTTAGACTACTGACAAATTGCTTTCCAGAGGAGGTGAATGCTTTTAGTAGCAGAATTAATTTATTAAAATGTAAATCAGACTGTGTTGTCACTCAGCCAAAAATCTCTGGTGGCTGACCACCATTTCTAGAATGAAGTCTGACCACTTTGCCAGGACCCGCAAGGCCCTGAATTAACTAGCTGCTCCTTACCTTCCAGCTTTACCTCCTACACTCCAGCAATGCTAACCTTTTCATGCCTAGAACATTCATTCCCACCTCAGCACTTGTTACCTGCTGCTTCCTCTGCCTCTCTCTCTTCCCACAAACCTTGAGTTGGCTGAAGCCTTCTCATCATCTAGGTCTCAGCTCAAATACTGCCCCCGACGAGCCTTCCCTGGCTACCCATGTAAAGTGGCACAGCACAGCTGTGGGATGTGCTTTGTGACTCTGGAAAATCACCGAACTACTTATGCCTCAATTACTTATTCTGTTAAACATAAATGAGACCATATACTTTGTAAGCTGTTATGTGTCAGAAACTGATGTAATGAAAATGTATTTTTTCAAACATTTTGTTTAGAATCACATTACTCACAAAACTTAGCTAACCTATACTTCAAACAAGACCTGCTACTTTTTATTCCCAGCAAAATGAGGCTTCTCTTGCCATGAAAACGACAGACCAATCTTAGTAAGCAATTATAGTTCTTCCTTAACTTCCTTAAGTTCAGCCAGATTATTGCTTTTACAAACTAGGGAAGCCAGGTGTGACCATGCTTGGAATTATGATTGGACTCACTGGATGCCAGAATGCCATCGATAAACTCCTGACGGGTTATCTTCCCATCCTGGTCCTTGTCAATTCGCCGGAAGAAATCCATCACCCGTGACTTTTTGTGATTCATCCATCGCATATACTTTTTCCTCCAGACGTCAAAGTCAAAATTGGCAAATTCCTTCAACTAGAAAAGTCAGAGGAGTGTTAACAAAACCTATATTTTGGCATTCACACCTGCCCAAAGAACACCAAAACTTTCAGACACAAAGTAAAGACATCAGGCCTTCTGAAGGGCACCAACAATGGTACCTCTTCTGAGGAGGCACCATCTGGCTCCTTCAGGGAGAACCACTATTGTTAGAGGGACTGCAGTGTAACCGAGCAGCAGGAGAAAGTGTCTGAACACCACCACGAGAAACACGGGGCAAGGAGAATGCCAGCCTTGTTTTCCCTTTGCCCACTTTCAAAGGATCACCTTAGCTGTCAGGGAATGAATTCTAAGAGAAGTGCTTATTAGCACTCCTCGCTTATGTGACTCTAAAGAAACTATGACCAAGAGGTCCACCTCAGCAGGCTCCCATTTCCCACCATTTTCCAAGATGAGACCATCTGATTCTGGCTTGGAAGCATTAAAAATCCATCCCTGCACGTAAGCATGTTTTTTTGGAATGGCACCAGAGGGGGCAAACTACCTACCTGGCTTTCATGGCAAACATTTGGCTCTGACAAACAGAAGCAGGCCTGTGAAGTGGGCAAGGCGATGTTTAGCTATTTGGACTATGTTAGTGATCCTGATGTAGGATGACTTTAAACAGTACAGTTTTCCAAACCCTAGTCTTTCTTATTCCAAAGTTGGGAGGAATGAGGGAAAAAAGAAAAAGCCAAAAACCAAATATGCTTAAAGCTCAACTAACCTACTATAAAAACAATAAAAAACACAGAATACTCACTTCCAGGCATAGCTGCTTTGATGTGCACAAATAAAAAAATGTAGAAGATACCAGAGGTTTGTTTTAGGAACTAGACAGTGTGGCATTACATTTTTTAGACTGGTGTTGGAACTTCAAAATACATTTGCTTTTCATAATCTAGTGAAGACTAGCAGAATAGCAAGATCATAAAATACCCTTATTTTGTAATTGTGTAGCTTTTATCTTTACTTAAAGGGCTCAATAATCATTTTTGTGGTAAGCTACATGCCTGGAGGTATTTTGCAAAGTTATATTCCTGCTTCTTCATCACAGCCAGGTGCTGAGAAGGGTCAGATCACAGACCCCTACGCCTGGCTGGTTGCTTACTTTCTGACCTACTCTGTTGTGAGTGGTTTACTCATAGGAGACCCACAGAGGCCTGTTTCTGCTGCTGGAAAGTTTAGAGGCCTCAGAAGAGACTGTCACTTTCCTCCAGGGATGCTGCCTGGCAGGGCTTACCTCCTCCAGTCTGTCCAATGCATCATTTAGCTTCCGCTGACGCTCCAGAGCTAACAGCCACACCTGCTGCCAGCGGGCAGAGAGCTGGTTGATCCGTGGGTTTTTTGCTTCAGATTGTGAAAAAATCGGCATGGGAGGAGGTGCTGGCTGACTCAAGGACTTCCCTACAAGGAAAAATGACCACAAGATTAGAAAAGCTGAATTTGTCAGTTCAGGAAGAGATACACTATTTCACGTAAGGCCTTAGGAGACCTTCATGACATCCAATCACTAGCAGAAAAGAAACACGGCACCTGGCAATATTTAGATACAGAAAGATATTAATTTCAAAACTATTGATTCTTGTCTCATATTTTCAACCAATTCTGTTCTCCATTAGTGAACTGAGGAAATGTCAAATCAACTAAAACTGCAATGGTGCCAGCGAAGCTTATTTAGTTTATGATTAAATCAATGTGAACCATATATAAACAGCTAGCACTGATAAATAACCAAAACTATGGGAAAAAATTGCAAAATAATTTGCTTGACTTATTTCAAAATTTCTTAACAACCCAAGAAAATGTAATAGAATTACTATATGTCAGTGTTAAGAAATGTGAGTTTCAAAAAAAAAAAAGAATTTAGTTCAAATCCAATGGTGTTTGAAAATGGAAAGGACATTTTTTGACAGGTATTTGCAAAGCGCTCATCGTCCATAGCAGGAGTGAAGCCTCCTAACATAGCGGCGGGGACATACTGCTGCCACTGCGGGACTTCTCCATGAAAGGCCCGTGCGCAGGCTCTACGTTTTTCCTTTTGTATGTCTTGGTGACCCGGTCCATGTCAGGCTGCTTGCGAGTCATCTCTTCCATAAATGTCTGTTAAATACAAGCAATAGAAAAAAGAGTTGAGAGTTTTCTTGGACTAAGATGGCTTGAGGCAACTTCTTACTAACAAAGGCCAAGCCCATGACAGATGTATTGATAGGTGCCTGGTACACTGTCTCACTCATTCCAAGGAACACAACTGAGCAGGCACTTCAGGTGCTGAAGGCCTGGAAAAATGCAACACAGCTTCTAACTTCAAGGAGCTCACAGGTGAGTAGGACCAGGAAGTCAGAGCAATGAGTGCCATTCAGGGTGCCAAAGAAGACTAGGGCAGGCACGTGGCAACGGATGGATGAATTCTTTCTGTTTTGTTACATGTATAGGTAAGACCTGAGGACAGCCTCTAGGAGCTGACAGAAACTCTTGGCTGACAGTCAGCAACAATAAAACTTATAGATACAAACAACAGTATGATGATTACCAGAGGAAAAGGGAAGTGGGTGGAGGTAGAAGAGGGCATGGGGATATACATGATGATGGAAAACTTGATGTTGGATATGAATATATAATACAATATCCAGATGATGCATTATAGAATTGTATACTTGAAATCTATATAATTTTATTAACCAGTCACCCAAATCCTATATAATAAAAGTGTAGTATGCCAATTACCCCCTCCACCGGGAGTTCTTCCAGGGGATGGGTCCAGCTGGGCAAAGGAAGAGAGGCCCTGACCAGCAGGCAGCGCTAGGGACCCTACTAGTGCATAAATTCATGCCTCTAGTAAATTCAATAAAAATGTAAAGAAAGAAAATGGAGACCTCAGTCCTACAACTATAGGAAATGAATTCTGACAACAACTTGAATGAGCCTGAATGAGAACTGCTGCAACAGCTGACACCTTAATTTCAGCCCAATAAGACCCTAAGAAGAGAACCCAGCAAATTCATGCCAACTCCTGTTGAGATAAGTGTGTGAAACTTTAAGCTAAGTTTCTAGGAATATGTTAAGCAGCAGTTTAAATAGGATACACATAGGGCAAAGGAAATACCAGTGACTACAGAATGCGGTTAAGATACCTGATGCTCAGCGATAAGGGCTTTAACTCGGTCAATGTTCTGAGGGATTGGCTCCTGATCCCGCTGAATGAGGGTGGTCTCAGCCCATTGGATCCACACCAGAAGTTCTTCCAAGAGCTCAGCATTAGCCACCAGTTCTGACAAGGCCGTTTCAAGACGCTGCTGGTGCTGCTTAGCCCACGTCAGGACCTGGGGGAGAGAAATCATTGCCTCCTTTAGTCAAGCAAATCCCTTTAAGTCCTTTTTCATCTGATCCTAACAATGACTATTTAGCGCAAAGATCACCCAAGCAGTTGAGAGACTTAGCTCTTACTTTTGGTGATAGAGCTGCATTAACTAGAATGAGAAATCGGCTCTTCTAAAAGTAAACCTAGTACATCCTATTAAACACAGGACTTCTGAGGGTGGAGGAGGAATATGCACATGTCCATAGGAAGCAATCAGCTAACAAATCACTACACCAACACTAGTATTCCGGATTTCAGTACAGTACCAAGAAAAAGTTTTCAATACTAAAACATTAACTTAATCTTGAGATTTTTCCCAGTGAGTGAAAAATTTCTTATGGAGAAAGCTCTGTTGTATTTTGTTGCTGTAAACCCATTTTATCAGGTGTAATCGTCCTCTAAAGCCAGGGACCCACCTCCTCAAAGCGAGCCCGGATGATGGTGATCCAGTGTTTAATGGTAGTGATGCAATCAGGATGGCAGACAGCCAGAATGACTTCTCCCATCGCCACCGCTGTGTTCACATCCCCTCGTTTTTCTTCTACTTTCTTCATGAATTCCTACACACAAAAAATTTTGAAAACAAAAATTAACTAACTAATCTACTCTAGCCCTGGCTGGATAGCTCAGTTTATTAGAATATCATCCCTTTACACCAAGGTTGTGGGTTCGATCCTCGGTCAGGGCACATACAAGAATCAACCAATGAATGTATAAATAAGTGGAACAACAAACTGATGCTTCTCTCCCTTCCTCTCTCCCCCTAAAAAAATAAAAAGTAAAAATTCAACAAATCAATAAATAAGACACCATTATTAAACACACACACAATCTACTCTGATAACACTGCTTACACTATAAGGGGGAAAAAAATAAAAAAATCAGTGTATTTTCCCCCTCCATGTGTTCACTGACACAGATCTCTAAATGCCTCTATTAGGTATCTCTGGCATTTTCTTTCCAGTACTAAAAGATGCTGCAGGTGACAAAACTATGGACACAGAGGTATGCCCCTTTTCCTAAACTGGAAATGTCTATTTTCCTATTCTGAATTATTTCATTAAAAAAAAAATCATGCTTTTACTCATTTCAATGTGTGCAACAAGTATTGTCTTGGGACAAATAACAGCAATAAAACACTATTTTAAAAAAAATAACTAAAACAGAATATAATGACAAAACCAAGATTAAAATCTCCCAGTTAGGGGGTACCTCAAAAATTAAAATAGCAAACATCCCCACCTCATTAGGACAGTCACACTGAGTGCCCAGATGCTGCATGTCCTGCAGCTCAGGTAAGAGTTCTGTGGGAGTGGACAGGGCCTGAAGCTAGTAACAATGAGGAAAGTGAAACAAAATTGTGCGCAGGTGAGGAGTACAGAGGTACCGAAGTGGACCATGTTTTTCTTTATATAATGCCAAGATGTCTGATCTGTTTACAACCTACATGTATTATGTTTTTAAAAACAAAATGAATGAACAATCTTTAAGGTGTCACAAAAATTGCCAGTTATTTCCCTGTCATTCCTACTAAACAGCAAGCTGGCCTCACTCTGGTTTTGCTCCTTTGCACAAGAGGTCTTCAGTTTACAAGTCAAAGCTGCTGTCTTTTGGTGGGGTAGGGGCGGTCCTCACTGTGGTGGTGGCACGGGTCACTGTGCCCTGTGGCTGGATTACCTTATGTGTGTCAATGAGAGACTGCAGGGCTTCTGTGTCATCGGGAAGTGCTCCCCGAAAGCGAAGTGTTTGCTCTGCTTCAGAAAGCCACTCCAACAGCATGTGGACTGTGTCCCGAAACTCTTCCGCCTGAAATAATCAAGCACAAAAGATGCAACCTCTCTCTGCAGCCAAGGTCCTGACCATTGGGATATGCATCACAGGAAGCGATGGCCCTATCAAAGTCCCATAAAGGTTATCTTCCTTTCGTAGATCTTTGAAAACGAACTGAATTCATTATTTTTCTAATACAAATCAATACTAAAGTCTTATAGAACATTCAGAATACAATGTTTGATGTTGTATTCATTTTGAGATGGGCTGGAACCGATCCTGATAAAGAAACTAGAATAAATCTGTTCAAACTGAAATCCCTGGGGTTTTCCCACAAACGTCTCTGACCTGTTTTAAGGCCTGCTCAAGTCGGCTCTGTTTGGAGACGGAGAGCTTACACACAGTGTCCCAGCGAGTGCTCAGCTCCTGTAGCTGCCCTTTTACCCATGTGGTGTCATCTCGACTATTTTCAATCAGCTCTCGGCCGGACCGCTTCAGTACCTGAACGGTTCCTGTTCGCTTTCCCAATTCCTTCTGGAAAACCTTCAGGAGAATTAGTAAGAGAAATATTTTGAATTGAAGAAGCAAAACCATACAGGAAGTTATCATTTAGTTCAATTTCCTTGGTAAGTTGCAGTCACTTGTCTTTTATGCACAGAGGGAGGCAGGATGAGGCATAAGAAAAATTAACCAGAAAAGGTGGCTCTAAAATATGAGCAGTTTAACTTTGGATAAGTTGCTTAGCTGAAGTTTCAGTTTCCTAATCCATAAAATGGGAATAATGTTAAAGCATTCCCAGAACTGTAGGAGTCAAATAAGAACACATATGTTATGAGTATGACGTATTCAGGGTAAATTAAATGTTCAACATGACAAGTGTAGGTCATACTAAATATTGCTGCCTATGGTGCTGGGCTTGTAAGGTTCAGAAATAGTAAAAAAGCGGTTTCATGTTAGCATTCAGTGTAATATTTGTCTTGAGGGCTCCTGACTTTAAATTTATTTTGTGAGTCATCTGAGAGACATAAACAGGAAGGGGGTGGGGAAACCTCAAAGTGAAGTTCACACATTGCCAAATCTAAATCTAACCAATTTTGGTAAATTCTTTGTGACGGATATAGAATCCCAGCAGCAGTTTGTTTAAACTTGCAGAGCAAGGAGCCGCCTTCCTCACAAGCAGAGATCCAATTCTTTCAAGACTTCCTTTCCCCCTCAGTGTGAGGAGAAAGGGTCAGAGGTGGAGGCCCCAACAGCTCTGCCCTCCACGCAGCCCAGATCTCACCCTTACCTTATGGGCATCCATGAGGTTCATGACGAGGTCAAGGTCCCCATGCACGGGCTGGTCCTCAGCCAGCTGTGGCTCCACCTTGTACAACCAGTCGACCAAGGCCTGCAAAGCATCCATGAACTGGCCTGAAAACAGCAGGGCCTCTTCCAACTTGTGCTGCCTGAGAAAAGCACATACACCTTGCTGTTTTTAGGTATTATTGATGAATGGCCCACAATTCTGACTGCTGAAAGGAAAGACTGCTTGACCTCTACATAGAGAGGGACCTCCAAGTTGTGTTTACTGGTTAGAAACAGAGTAAAAAGTGACTGAGAGAGGTGCCTAGGCATTTTAAATCAAACCACTCTCTAAAATGAGTCACAGTGTAGATAGGAGACAGGCACAGATGCCCTTCTGGCATCTTAGTCCAGCAGTTATACACACGGACACACTCTAATGACAGAGATCTGCCTGTGTTCATTACTTTACACCACTCCAGTACAGGATGATGGTTTTGGTAATGGCCTGGTGTCAGAGTTCAACTCCTAGCTCTATACCAGCTGTGAGACCCTAGGCTGTCTCTTCACCTCTCTGAACCTTAGTCGCCTCACTAAAAATTTGCGAGTATAAATTAGATAGTGATTTTGTTAATACTGAATATGGCATAATGGGTACAAATGGATAAGTACAACTTTTAGAACCAAACCAAATAGTTTCAAATCCCAGCTCTGCCGCTTAGTAGCTGAGTGACCTTGGGGGAGTTAAGAAACCTCTTAAAGATAGTTTCCTCATCTGTAACCCGGGAAAAACAGTATCCACACCTCAGTGGTTGTTGAGAATTACATGATTAGTAGGCATTGTTATGCGCATACTCAGAAGTTACTCAGTACAGATCAGATATCATGCTGGTTACGTGAGGTAACGTACGCAGGGGTTTTGCACAGTGCCCAGCGCCTAGTGAGAGCCCTCAGCGAGACAGCTAGTGGTATTGCAAGTTGGTGATTTATAAATACTGAGTTACTGACCATTACTATAAGCTTCTCTCTTTCTAATACAATAATGTTCAAGTGTAAAATGAAAGAATTTCAATACATTTTATTCAAAATTTTCATACCTCACTGGAGAGACTATAAAACCTGTTACTAATACATATGCTTTATTACTTTATGGAGTCCAGTAACAGTCTCTCAGCTCTCATGCTCACCTCTCCACAGATTTGCCACACACAGTATCCCATTTGTCTCTGACTTCTCCCAGTAAATTGTCAAGTTTCTGAGTATCATCAGAAAGCAAAGTCTTTTCTTTCAAGGCTCTGCCAGTTCTAATTGTGGTGTCATACACAGGCTGCTTGCCACCAAGAGTTTTCTGAAACTCCTGTTTTCAAAAAGAAAAGAAAAAAAAACAAAAACATAGTGTGAGACATCATCTTGATTTGGAAGAAAGAAAAAATTTTGAGTGTTTCCAGGTTGGTAATTAGATACAATTTGTCTGTGACTACTTCTTGAACTAATAAAAGCTTACCTTTAAGAATTTATAAGTCTTTGCTTATGTCACAGCAGCGTATATTTCTAAAAGCCTAGATTTAATTTTAAGGTTTACTCCCACAATCACTTTGTTTGAACTGTTATTTAAATGAGCAATTGTCACAGTTAGACACTGTCTAGACATGAAATGGAATGCAGGCTTCATCATCCTGATGTTTTTTACCCAGATAAAATTTCCAGTAAATACCGAGCTCAGGCCCTAAGAGCTTTACCTTATGCTTAGAGAGTTGCAGCTTAATTTTGTCTGGATCATTGGATATCTCCAGCTCCGAGTCCAGATGACTCTCTGCATCCTCCAGCCAGTCGATGAGTTTTTTCCAAGCTTCGTGGAACTACAATTTTATAAGAAATAAGTTATAATAGTAAAGAACTATATAACACTTTTATGTGAATTCATCCAGAGACTCAAGACTTGCAGCCAGAGGTTGTTCAGTAATCAGAACCTTTCTTGTGTAACTTACTTGTTTTGCCCGCTTCCTGGCATCATCTAGTGATCGCCCTCTTTCAATAGATCGCTGGACAATCTTCTCCCATCGAGACTGGACGCTAACCAACAAATTCTTGATCAGGACAACGTCCTGCTTTTGGCTAAGGAACTTTAACTGATTCCCGGTTTGATCTAGTTCAATGATTTGGTCTCGATGAGCATTTACTTCATTAGCAAAAACCTGGTGGGAAAATATTGCTATGTTTAAATGGAAGATAAGATAACCAGTCCTTTCAAAGGAAGGCAATATCCTAGTGTCATAGTTACCTTATGCTCCTCTATCTGGGAAAGCACAGTATTCAGAATCAGGCTGGGAGGAGAAGCAATGTTTAAATTCTGCTCTGCTAGTGTGAGCCAGTTGATAAATTCTTGCAGGGAATTCTGGAATTCTGTTGCCAGGTTGAGGGCCTCTTCAAGCTTTGACTGAATTTCAATAAAAAACACACAAAAAGTGCCAAATTCAGGAATTATAGCTTCAAGGACAAAGGCGTGAATTGTACACCAAATGAAATGACTTCTAAAAAGGAAGCCTCAAGCTCATTTAACCAACTTCCAAACATGGCTTGTATGCAAAGAAGGGGACATTCTAATGTTAGTGCCTGAAACAAATGCTTATGAAAAAGGACAGTTTGCAGCTGAACTCTCCTCTGTCATTCTCCACTTCCAGGGGCATGAAGGAACAGGAGTAAAACCAGTCACAATGCAAGCGAACAGCCCCATGGTGACAGCTGCAGGTCAGCAACCCGCTTTGGCCAGAGTTTCATTTTCCTTGCATGTACTTTTTGTAGCATGAAAACAACCAATGAAAAGCACTTTACTATAGTAAATAAAATAATAAAAGCCCTAATATTCTAAGCAAAAATCTGACAACCCTAGACATAAATTTAGATGCTTTTATCTAAATCAGGTGACAAAAACAATGGTTCAGTCAGGACACGTGCAACTGTCTATGTGCACATCCCAATTGCACAGTCTCCAAGCTCCATTTGCAGAGACCTCTACCCCCAACACCTGAGTGAGAGCCTCTGCCCCTGGCCCATACCAGGCAGGCAAAGCAGACTAATGACAGGTTTTAAAAAATGAAGAAATCCAAAATATTCACAGAAGCAAGCCCAAGATGTACACTACAAATGTTAATTCCTGTTAACTGGGTTATATGTAACTTTTATTTTCTTCTTTGTGTTTTCGAGTTACTTTTATACATAAAAATCCACTATAATGAAGGCTACAAAAACGTATAGGCCTAATCTAAAAAAGCAAACTCATATCTATCATAGAAATGCTTAGAATTTAATATGGTACCAAGTTCCTAGTTGGCAGGAAATCTTCCACTTGTTTTTTTAAAAAAATTATTTTATTTATTTCAAAGAGGAATGGAGAGGGAAAGATAAAACATTAATGATGAGAGAGAATCATCTATCGGTTGCCTCCCGCATGGCCCCCACTGGGGATCGAACCCACAACCCAGGCATGTGCCCTTGACCAGAATCGAACCTGGGTTTCCATTCTAGTCACAGGCCAATGCTCTATCCACTGAGCCAAAATGGCTACGGCTCTTTTACTTGTTTTATGCTCTTGCCAAATCAGCAACAACTATCCTTGACACCTAGTCTGTGCTTTACCAATTCCACTGATGATGGGCTAAGTATTTATTTCTTGAGGCAGCTTGTTCCATTGTTGGGAAAATGCTCTAGAAAATTCTTGATTTTGAGCCAGAATCTGCCATAGTTACTATAATTGGTATTAGTTTTGCATTCTGCAGGAATTATAGGCAATATTGTCCAAGAATTAGAATGCAGCCATACACTCAGGTCCTTGGGCCATTCTTTATATAACAAAATTACCAGACCCCATGTTAGAAGAATTCTAAAAAAATCAATGTTCAGCTACTCACATGCTCAGTTATGTATAAATATTTATGTTCTTCTCATTAAATTGGGTAGGATCCATGCCTTTAAAGTTTCTCTTATACACTTAGCACAGTGCCTGGCATATAACATGCTTAATAATTATTTGTTGAATGTATGTGGCTAAGAGATTTGCACACACATTTTATTTGATCTTCCCAGCACAGAAATACTCTGCAGAGATACTCTGAGACTCTGTACTCATAAAAACCAGTGTTTTGGGGCTTTGATCCCTAATCACTTTTCTTTTGAAGAGAATTTGATTTTGGGGGAAAAGTAGAAAGGGGTCATATAATTTACTTCTCTCTTGATTTTTAGTACAATTCTCTGCATGCCGTACTTACACTAGAATCCAAATTCTTTGTGTGCCATTATTTGTCATACTGCCTACATGCTCTGCTCCCACCCTCCCAATCCCAATCCTACATAACTTTGTTTTTAAGTAGGAATACAACAAATCTGATTAACAATCGATATAGGGTCCACAATTAAGCAGTAACAGGCAGTAATGTCTTAACTGGTAGATGCAGAAAAAGAATGAAGAATAAAATCAAATATTGGCAGAAACTAGTACCATCAATGCAACTTGACATGGATGGAAAATAGAAATCTAATGAAGGTAAGAGGTAATTCTGAGGACATCAGTTCTACAAATTCTGGTTCAATATACTGGTCTTTAAAAAAAAAAATCTTCACAAAAACAAGATGGTAATTACATGCCATCACCATGCACACTACTCAAATACCATAATCACACATTGTCTTTTGTGGCGATACCTTTCTTTCTTCCATCTTGCTGCTGACCACATGCCACTTCTGTTCCAGGAGAGCTACGCTCTGTTCTGTCTTTGAGCCAGATCCAGAATCATCACGGCTTAGAAGCATGAGCCTGCCCTTGTCAAGTAGTTGATTATAAGTCTCTTCCTTGGCTTTGAGTTGGGAATAGAGTTCCTACAAGAAAAGGCAGGAAAGATATCAATAATGTCAATTTCCTGAAAGATACACACAAACACACACACACACACACACACAATTTATAAGCACAATTTGGAAAGGTCCAGGAAGGTCTCACTTTGATTAAAACCATTTCTTTTGGATTTAAACTGTTAAACAATCAGGGAATGAAATCCACCATTCTTGCTTAGTATTAAAATAATTTTGTCACCAAAGAAATGGAATTATTTTATGGATCAGAGATCCTTAAATATATACCCCAATCATTAACTTCCTTTTTCTGAATACTTTGCCTAGACATTATGCCTTTTGTTTTCAGCTACTTTCTTGAAAAACCGTTAGTATCTGTTAGGTTTCTCTAAATCCCACTGAAGTAGTCTTTTTCTTAAATACAACCACATTTGTGCTATATATCTGTCTTCTTGATGCTCTCACTTTCAAGTCAATATTCTTGTACCCACCAAATTGACCAATTCAGAATTAACCAGTTGACCAATGTATCTCCAGCTACTTTCTCCCATCACCAAAGACAGTGTATGGTAGGGTATTAAAAGCCTGTATGTAGGCAGGAATCCTCAAGGTTGTATCATAATGTCAGTAAAAAGGCATTACTTTGTAGATTCCCAGATACACATCAGGAGCTACTGTCTATGGGATGCTTATACTCAATTTCAGGAAACTTCATTACCATGTGTGTGTCAAGCTGCTCTCTAGCAGTTTCAGGAAGTCCACCTGTGGGTTTAGATGCAGAAAGTTGGGTCTCCATTCTAGTCAGTTCCAAAAGGAAATCTTCAATTTCACTGTGGAAACCTTGGGCCTTTTGTGAAAAAACATTAAGAAGGTCAGTAGTTAATCCTAGCTTCAAAAGTAAACATTCTAAATAACGATATGAGGAATCTATTTTTTATTTATTTATTTTAGAGAAAGAAAGATCACCATTCATGCACTCATTGGTTGACTTTTATATATGCCCCGACCAGGGATTGAACCCAAAACTCTGGAGTATTGGGACGACACTCTAACCAACTGAGCTACATGGCCAAGGCATGAGGAATCTATTTTGAGGGAGGAATATCGGGCTGTTCTTAGGCAAAGCTGTTCTGCTACTGGGTTGGCATAGGGCCAATATATTTATTTATTTTTAGAATTTAGCAGAATTCCCTAGACTGCCTTGTAGGCAAAAGCAGGTTTACAGTTGTGAGCACACAAAAGTTTACTCTTGTATTATTACTTAATAAATTATTCTATTTCTATGTGAACTACGAAACTACTTTTGCCCAACCCTGTATTATAAATGTTTGATATAACCAATGAATTGACTAAGGCAGTGGCCACCAACTGGTGGTCCACGGACCACTGGTTGTTCTGTGATCTCTGGACTAAGGTACTGCTGAGTATGAATAGGGAGGGTCCTTACTTGATCTAAGACATAAATGAATCTGTGAACAGGTCTGTTATAGCAAAATCTACTAACTTTGAATTGTAAATAAAGAGATTAACTACAAACTAATAAAAAACCCATTAAGTCAAATGATGTTCTTTCCAGACAAGTTCCAGCAAAGAAATGATCTTCTCAAGACACAGAGGGCTCTACCCCAAATTGCTTTCCTTTCCATGACTTAGGCTTTCTTCCAAATGTTACATGCACAGCTCTGCACAGCTCCACCTGCCTAACTTGGACGAGGCACAGACCTGCTGCAGTGTCGACTGAAGCTGCTGCTCTCTCTCCTCTGTTTTCTGTAACACTGACTCCCAGCATTGGTTCATAGTTTCCAAACGGCTCCTTAAGCTGCTGGCATCATCTCCAGCACTAGATTCAAGAAGTTCATTGCCAGCTTTGTTGACTGTTTCCACTGTGGCTTGATGGGCCAAAACATCATTTTTTAGAACCTAAAAAATATTGAACAACAATTTATCTCTACAGATAACATCAAACCTGGTTCTCTAAGGTACACAACATTGGTATTTGCTTCTGGTGGCAGTATTTAGTCTGAAACCAAAAGGCTTAGCGATGATCAACCAAAGGACTTGTATGCATGTATATAAGCCTAACCAATGTACATAGACAACAGGGGGGGTGTGTGAGGGAATGAGTTGGAGGGATAATGGGGGAATAAGGACACATATGTAACACCTTAATCAACAAAGAAATTAAAAAAACACACAAAAACAAATAAATAAAACACTTACATGGTGCTTCGCGAGCTCAACTTCAATGACTTTAGGATCTCCACTTATTGGCCTCTGAGCATCTAACAACTCTTCAGTGTGAATCAGCCAACTCATTAGTTCTTCTAAGGCATGTTGGAATTGGCCAAGAGCCAAGAGAGCACCTTCTAGCTTATGCTACTCAGAACACGATACAAAGGA
>PVJN01021041.1:0-35182 GCA_004026805.1 Lasiurus borealis
GAGGAGAAGGAAGGGGAGGAGGAAGGGGAGGACAGGGAAGAGAAGGGGGAGGAGGGGAGAGTTTCCACAAGGAGGCACGTGACAGAGGAGGCCCGTCCTCTCTGGAAGTGCCAGCCTGCAGGGGAAGCCACTCAGCAGCAGGCGGCTGACAGCTGGTATCTTGCTGCCATCTAGAGCTGAAATGCCAGTGCCACTCACAGAGCAGGAGCTGTCAGCACTGCCTGGCGAGGTCAAGGAAGGCTTCGCAGGACACCACAGGGTCCTCCCGGCAACCCCCGGTTTCAGAGAGCTCACTGCCCAAGCCCGAAGCCCCGGGAATTCTCTTCCAGTCCCCCTTACTACGTCCCCACGTGTAATGCACCCCAAGATCTAGCAGTCCTCTCCTCTGCCTCCACATTTTCTCAGCCTTGGTTCAGGATCCCACACTTACTTTAGATCTCATTCCTCTTTTTCCTTCCCAATGCTGGGCCCCTACTGTACCCCACCTTTTACACCGTCAGCGGATGGTGACCTTTCCAAAACCTAGACACCAGTCTGCTCCTGTCTGCACCCCTTGCTGGCTGCGTGTGTGTGTGTGTGTGTGTGTGTGTGTGTGTGTGTGTGTGTGTGTGTTAATATATATTTTCATTGATTTCAGCAAGAAGGGAGAGGGAGAGAGAGAGAGAAACATCAATGATGAGACACAATCATTATCTGCTGCTTCCTGCACGGCCCCCATTGGGGATTGAGGCCGAAACACGGGCATGTGCCCTTGACCGAAATCGAAATTCACCTCCTCCTCCTCCCCCTCCTCTTCCGGGACCCTTCAGTCTGCAGGTCGACACACTCTCCACTGAGCCAAACCGGCTAGGGCAAGAATCCTCCCAATTTTCCAAAGGCAACGGATTAAAATGTTTAAGATTCATTTAAATCCAGTTCAATGGAAGCAGCCACATCTGGCTAGCAGGACCCCATTGTACAACACCAGGTCCCACTCCGTCTGCGGGCAGGACCACGGCTGCTTCATCACCAGAGGCCCCAAGACCCAGTTCCGGTGTCTGGCAGGTGGAAATAGGCCTGTCTCCTTTCCTGCCACAGAGATGTAGGGCAGCTGAGGGGAGGGGGACACAGGTGAGGGCATGTATGAGGGGGTTGGGGAGGCTGGGGGGAGGTCAACAGGGGAAAAAAGGAGACATATGGCCAAGACCGGTTTGGCTCAGTGGATAGAGCGTCAGCTTGCGAACTGAAGGGTCCTGGGTTCGATTCCGGTCAAGGGCATGTACCTTGCTTTTGGGCACATCCCCACTGTGGGGAGTGCAGGAGGTGTCTGATCGATGTCTCTCTCTCTCATCGATGTTTCTAACTCTCTATCCCTCTCCCTTTCTCTCTGTAAAAAATCAATAAAATATATATTTTAAAATTAAAAAAGGAGACATATGCACTACTATTTGTAATACTTTAAGCAATAAGTGTATATATATATATAAAATGTACGGCAGCTTTTCCACGCGAGCAACCGAGGTGGGAGCTGCCCTGCAATGCGCCCCACACCTGCCCGGGCCGCACGAGCCTGCTCTGTATCGGGGCGTGCGGAGCACTGCTCTCATTGCACATGCTGCTCAGAAAGGGTTTCATTACTTTTCACATCACAAGCTCACACCGCACCCTCACGCCGCTCAGAGGAGACGCTGACCTTTGTGTTCAGAAATGTAATTCCGCTTATTGATTATTCTTATTGCTATTTACAGGTCAACATCTAATAGCATTTATAAGGTCAGCGCACCGCGCCTCAGAACAGGAAATAAAAGTCAAGTACAGTCAAGGCAAGCACATCCCGAGAGCTCTTTAAGTTGCTAGAAAGCCCTTTTTTCTCTTACTCTAAAAAATATACACTGAGTGGCCAGATTATCATCATCTCTGAATGCATAATCATCTGGCCGCTCAGTGTATAGCCTATACAATAAAAGGCTAATATGCCAATTGTTCCCTTGACCAAGAATTTCACCAGCAGGCAGGTCGGCCAACTGCCCATGTCCCTTCCCCCTGGCCAGGCTGGCCAGACCCCACTCATGCACAATTCATGCACTGGGCCTCTAATATATACATATGCATATACATATACATATACATATACATATACATACACACACACTGAGTGCTATACATATACTGAGTGGCCAGATTATTATGTGTTCAGAGATCATCATAATCTGGCCACTCAGTATATAGTCTAGGACAGTGGTCGGCAAACCACGGCTGGAGAGCCACATGCAGCTGGAGAGCCAGGGTTTGCAGCTCTGTTGACTAATGAGTTTGCCGACTGCTGGACTAAATGTTACCATGTAGTTGGAAGCTGTGAGGATTAGGCA
The DNA here is from genome assembly GCA_004026805.1 of Lasiurus borealis. NCBI lineage: Eukaryota > Metazoa > Chordata > Mammalia > Chiroptera > Vespertilionidae > Lasiurus > Lasiurus borealis. The sequence continues at coordinate 2,349 of PVJN01021041.1, forward strand.
GTTGTGGCATATTGTGTACAGAGAGGTAAAGGGTAGTATATGACAGTGGTCGGCAAACTCATTAGTCAGCAGAGTGGCAAACCTTGTGGCTCACAAGCTGCAAATGGCTCGCGAGCCGCGGTTTGCCGACCACTGTCCTAGGAGATACATGCTTACAAATTATGGCATGTATCTGAATCAAGAAGTTACATTATTTAAAACATTTTTATTTTTTCATATTTGTATTGATTTCAGAGAGGAAGGGAGAGAGAGAGAGAAACACCAATGATGAAAATCATGGATCAGCTGCCTCCTGCACATCCCCTACTGGGGATGGAGACTGCAACCTGGGCATTTGCCTTGACCAGGAATTGAACCAGGACCTTCTGGTTCAGAGGTCACTGCTCAACACCAGCCAGGCTGTTTTACACCTCTGAACACTATTCACAGCTCCATGTGGAAACAGCTAAGTGACGGAGGCAGCTTATGTTTTGTCTACACCATGCTATTTCACGTCTAGTTCCCCCTGCCCCTCAGCACAGAACACAGAATAACAAGCCCACGGAAGTAATGTGCCCATGTGTGTTGCTACCAGCTGTGACAGCTTAAAGAGCACGTAGGTCCGGAGGACAGGAATCTGTGTACAGTGGTACCTCGAGATACGAGTTTAATTCGTTCCGTAACCTTGAGGCGTGGGAAACTATGAGACGCTCCAGTTGCGGTAAACTGGTGGGTCCTGTGCAGCCGGCCGATCCTCGCGATGACTCCTATCTCAAATGTTGCTCGTATTTCAAAGCAAAAATCACTCGCTCAACAGCTCGTATCTCAAAAATCTCGTATGTTAGGGCACTCGTATCTCGAGGTACCACTATTCCAAGCACTCTCTGAAATACACAGGCCCCATAAACCACAGGCTGGACAACAGTGAAGAGCTACACAAGGACCATTGGCTTTGGAGGCAGATGTGAAAATTAACCTCAGTTTCCCCTCTTAGAAGCTATGGGTCCCCTTTAAGGGTCCCTTTCTTAATCTCCTTTAGCATTAGTTTATCTCTAAGATGGGCCCCAGCTCAGTGGATAGAGCATCAGCCTGTGGACTGAAGGATCCTCGGTTAGATTCCTGTCAAGGGCACAGGCCCGGGTTGCAGGCTTAACCTCCAGTAGGGGGTGTGCAGGAGGCAGCTGATCCATGATTCTCTCTCCTCATTGATGTTTCTCTCTCTCCCTTCCTCTCCAAAATCAATACAAATGAATTAACAATAAAATAAAACGGGATAATGGTAATGAGCTCAGAATTAAATGAAAGAGTACAAAGCAATAAAACTACCGCACCCAGTCCCAAGCCTGGGGCGCAGCTGGTGATCCATAAACTCCCCTCATCATTTTGCTATTGGAGAAAAGAGGGTCCTTTTGTGATAATCTTATTAGTTTTGCTACATATCAGAAAATAACCAACTTGCTGTCACATTCTCGAACTGTCATTGGACAAGGGTATTTTCATGCATAAGAAGTGACTAGAGCTGATGGAGCGTTTTCCAGTTGCCCGTTTAACCACAGGAAATCCACGGGCACGGTTCTGTCTTGTTCTGTCACTGTACGTACAGAGGGTTCTTTGCCTCTGGGGGTCAAGAGAAGTTCACTAGCTTGTCAGGGCACTGGACTCATCTGTCATGTGGCTCGCGTGTCCTCAGAGGAATCTGAGCTTTTATATGTCTTCTATGTGCTATTCTCTTAACAAGCCATTTGCTCTCTAACCTACAAGAGCAGAGTAAACTACAGCTGCCTGCTCTCTGTGGCAGTTGCTTAGAGGGAGGGCGGGGAGGGGATCTCTCTCCTGGCTAGGGTAAATGATCTCATTTTAGCTTTCTGAGAAGAGGAAAATCCAATTTGCGTTGTGTTAAACCTGAGTTTCCATTGCCAAGGGTAACATTCTAAGACTGAGCTACATAAGACTGAGCTACACATAAAAATGTGAGGCCAGCACAGTTGGCACGGTTGAGCTTCTAGCTATGAACCAGGAGGTCAAGGGCACATGCCCAGGTTGCGGGCTCGATCTCCAGTGGGGGGTGGGGGTGTGTGCAGAAGGCAGCAGATCCATGATTCTCTCTCATCATTGATGTTTCTCTCTCTCTCTTCCTCTCCCTTCCTCTCTGAAATTATTTTAAAAAATAATAAAAATAAAAATGTGAGGCCGACCTGGTTATCCTAAAACGTCCCACCTCAGAGGCAAAGAATGAGAGGCTGGGAGTGCTTTCCAGAAACGCACTTCCTGCCCCGACTGCCAGCTGCGATGGAGAGGACCCAGGGGCACGTTTTTCCTCTTCTCTGGGGGTTCTGAGTAGGAGGAGCAGCCTCTACAGGGGAAGCAGTCTGTGGGACCTCTTCCTCTCTGCACTGCTGATCTCTCCCTCACAACCTGCTGGTCAGCTAAACCAGGGTAAACCTCCCTGCTACCACCACACACCCTGGGGGAAGGTGCATGGGTCTGGCCTGCCTCACCGATATTTTCCCACTGATTTTTAGAGAGAGTGGAAGAGTGAGGGAGAGGCAGACAGAAACAGGTGTGAGAGAAACACATCTATGGGTTGCCTCCTGCACGAGCCCTAAACCAGGGCCAGGGCTGGAGAGGAGCCTACAACGGAGGTACGTGCCCTTGACTGGAATGGAACTCATAGGGACCCTTCAGCCCACTAGCCAAACTGGCTAGGGCTCGGCTATTCTCTGGCCAAGTCTGGCGTGGCACCACTTTGGCTCACCTCAGCTAGTTCCTCTTGTTTAGTTCTCTCCTGGTTCAGCAGTGCTCCATCTGTAAAGCAATGGAACCCTTCTTAAGGGGATATGTCCATGTGTCCACAGGAATTTCCACAGGCTGTAGTCCATCCCAGATGTCTACTCCACTGTGCTTTAAATATATATATTAGAGGCCCATTCTTACAATAGGCCTTCCTTCCCCTGGCTGCTGACATTGGTTTTCCTCTGGCACCCGCACCCAGGTCTTCGCTCTGCCACAGGGGAGAAGCCAAGCCTCTTCAGTCTTCACTCCATGCCTGTGTATGCAAATTAACCCTCCATCTTTGTTGGATTAATTTGCATACTCACTCCTGATAGGCTGGCGTGCATCCCGGAGGTACGGTCAATTTTCATGTTTCTCTTTTATCTCTGTGTGTGTGTGTGTTTAATTGATTTCTGAGAGGAAAGGAGAAGGAGAGACAGAAATATCAATGATGGGAGAGAATCACTGATCAGTTGCCTCCTGCAAGCCGCACACTGGGGTTCAAACCCTCAACCCCGGGCTTGTGCCCTGACCAGGAATCAAACTGTGATCTCCTGGTTCATAGGTTAAGGCTCAACCACTGAGCCACGCCGGCTGAGCACTGGTCTGTTTTCTTGCTCTTGCTAACCATGCCTCTCCACCCTCAACTACTCAGCTGGGCCAGATAGTAAAATTTTTAAAAAATGTTAGCAAGTCAGGCATAGCAATACGTAAAAAGTATATATGTTCTAACCCAGTAGGATTTATTCTAGGAATGCACGTTCTAACATTAAAAAACTAATAAATACAGCAAAAAATAAAAACATGAATAAATGTAAAAGTGAGATTTTCAGGGACAGCAGAGGAAAGCAGCCCATCCCTTTCCAAAGCCCAATTCTGAAATGTGACAAGCGCCAGGAACAACCATTTCAAGGCTCTCGGAATGAAGCAAAGGCAGACAACAAATTGAGATGGATTTATTCATGAAACACTGGGGAGCGTTGAGTGAGAGAGCGAGTCTGTGGCATGCCTGCCTGGAACGGATCACCCAGGCAGGGCACTCGCCCAGATTAGTCAGCAAAGTAGTGACTCTGCAGCAGTGAGAGGCCTGGCTCCTGAAGTAGCCAGAACATCTGCTGCCAGAGGGAGGGGCCTTGATTTGCACACGTGACCCGTGGCACTGTCATTGAAAATGACAAATTCCATAGGCAACAAGAGAGGACAGTCCATCTCTCCACCAGCCTGAGGTTATACTCCCTTGGGGGTGAGTGGCAGACTGGCTGTAAAGCCAGGAACTCAACAGGGAGCTACTGAACACGGGAGCCCGTACAGGGGCTAGGAGTGCCCACCACCAGTCCTGGCTGAGGGGGAGGCTGTATGGAGGCGCAGGGCAGACCAGAGTGGGCCTGTTATCATAAGAAACATTTAAAGCTCTAAAGAGCCGAACCCGGTTTGGCTCAGTGGAAAGAGCGTTGGTCTGCGGACTGGGGGGTCCTGGGTTCAATTCCGGTCGGGAGCATGTACTTTGGGGGGTGTGCAGGAGGTGGCTGATTGATCTCTCTCTCTCATAGATGTTTCTGGCTCTCTATCCCTCTCCCTTCCTCTCTTTAAAAAATCAATAAAATATATTAAAAAAAAATAAATAAAGCTGTAAAGAATTTCTGTGAGTTTATCTGAGCCAAACTGCCAATGATTGCGGGGAAGCAGAATCTCAACAAATTGGGGTGATGCTCTGGAGAAGGGTGGATTGGACAAAAAGTAAAATACTGTAATAGACACATACTTCTTTTACTTAGGTGCGGCAGGATAGTTAAAGTCAGCAATTAACCTGCTGACAATGACAATGAAGGAGTTTGCGGTCTCTGTCCTGGCACCCAGGAGCATTCGGTTGTGCCCTAAGGGGCTCAGAAAAAGGGAAGTTACCATTCCCCAGGGGTGTCATCTTAGATGCAAAGAGACAGTAGGCTGGTAAAGATCCAAGTTGAACTTTTTCAAGGAAGAGACTGGTCTGGGATATGATTGACCACTATCCACTGCTTTTCAATCAGATGCCTGGGCTATAAGACGACCCCCAACTTTGAGTGTCTTGAACTTGCAAGGCTACCACGAAAGCCCCCCCTGAGTTAGTCAGGTTAGCAGGTGGCCCTGTTTTCATGCACAAGCTCTTCAGACGGGTCTGCATGGCTGGGCGGCTGCCTGCACCTGCAAGCAAGGCCCCCGAGGACCTGCAAAGAATTCAAGAGGATTGAGATCTGCCTCAACTTCGAAAGTGCTTACACACCCACACAGACCCATCAGTAGAAAGTAGAATCCTTACTGACAGACGTTGTTCTGGCACAATTTCTATCTAATCCCTGGAAACTAAGCTACACAGACACAAGGGTGATACATAGGAAGCCGGGTTAAAAATAGAAATAAGATAAAAACCAGAACAGCAGAGATGTCACAGTCCCAAGCATGGGGAGTGAAGGGAGCGGGGGAAAGTTTCCACAGATAAAAGCAAAGTAAGTTACTAAACGAAATAAAAGCAAAAAGAGGAAAATCAGCAAAAACAACCCTGAGAGGAAAAAACGCAGAGCCCGCAATTTCTACAATATGTTATCTAAAGCATCAAGCTTTCCATTCCGGTTTCAACAACAAAAGGAGACGTGCGGAGAAACAGGGAAGTATCGGCCATATGAAGGGAAAGAAGAGGAAGGAGAAAAAGGACTCCAAGGGACCCAGGTGCCGGATGCAGAAAAGACAGCAGAGCAGTTGTTATAATTATGTTCAATGAACTAAGTGAAACCGTGTTTATTTAAGTATTAAAGAAAAATGTAATGGTATTGATTAAAGAAATGAGAAATATTCATATAGCCACTGAACGTATATTAAAAACTAAAGGTCTGGTGCACGAATTCGTGCACGGGTGGGGTACCTTGGCCTGGCTGGTGATTTCAGATGATCCGGGTGGCGGGAGGTTGGCAGGGGGGAGGGGCCACAGGATGTTGGCTGTGGAAGCACACTGACCACCATGGGGCAGCTCCGGCGTTGAGCGTCATAGCAACTGGTCAACTGGTTGTTCAGTTGTTGGTTGCTTAGGCTTTTTTTTTTAATATTTTAATTTTTTATTGATTTTTCACAAAGAGGAAGGGAGAGAGATAGAAAGTCAGAAACATCCATAAGAGAGAGACATCGATCAGCCGCCTCCTGCACGCCCCACAGTGGAGATGTGCCCGCAAGCAAGGTACATGCCCTCAACTGGAATCAAACCCGGGACCTTTCAGTCCACAAGCCGACACTCTATCCACTGAGCCAAACCCATCTCCGCTGCTTAGGCTTTTATATACCATATTTTCTGGCGTATAAGACAACTGGGCGTATAAGATGACCCCCAACTTTTCCAGTTAAAATATAGAGTTTGGGATATACTCGCCCTATAAGAGGACATCCTGCATATAAGACAATCCCCGACTTTTGAGAATATTTTCCTGGGTTAAAAAGTCATCTTATATGCCGGAAAATACGGTAATAATGAGGAAGAGAAGGAAGAAAGTTGACTTATAGAAGTAGAAGTAGATACTGAGCTCAAGAGCAGACTGAATCTTGCTAGAAATATTATGGTGGATATTAGTTCCAAGTGTGGAAAGAGGAGGATCTGTCCCAGGGAAATGGAATTACCACAGGCTTATTTATTTATTTATTTATTTATTTAATTTTGTTGTTGTTTTAAATATATTTTATTGATTTTTTTACAGAGAGGAAAGGAGAGGGATAGAGAGCCAGAAACATCAATGAGAGAGAGACACCGATCAGCCACCTCCTGCACGCCCCTTACTGGGGATGTGTCTGCAACCAAGATACATGCCCTTGACCGGAATCGAACCTGGGACCTTTCAGTCCCCAGGCTGATGCTCTATCCACTGAGCCAAACGGGTTTCGGCACCATAGGCTTATTTAGAACACCAGTTCAGACTCATCCCCAAGGGTTGTGCACATTGCCAACGAGATAAAACGGTGTTTCTGGTGGCGAGGAAAAGGGGAATGTTGTTATGGATACCACTCATTTTGTCTACTATAGAAAGTAATAAAAAATGCCCTCTTTGAGGAGCTACTTCCATTAACATCCAAAATAGATTTTTTTTCCCTCCATATGTCAATAATACCAGTGTATCTTGATAAAATAAACATCATAAAGGCTCAAGAGCTATGGGGACAGAGTTAAGACTTCAGAGTCCAAGCATCCAAGTGAGAACCCCAATCAAAGGATCGATGACTCAGTCCTCAGAGGGTCACTCTGGATCTTCCCAAAAGATGGCTGATGAGCGCTGACCTCCCCAAGGTCTTGGAGGTCAAGGCTGATGTAGTCAATTCTGACTCGTTTCCTGAGAAAGCGGAAAGGGAGGACAAAGACAGGAAATTCGATATTGCTTTCAGCTAATTGTATAAAAGCCGCTCAACTCCATGTCGGCAGGACAAAACTGAGTGTCCAATTTCAAACCCAGATCGAGCTCTTGCCTTCCTTGAGGTCAACGTTTTAAGTGTTCCTTGCCCTTGCCCTTCAACCCAAAAGGTCAAGGGTCAACAGGAATTGCTGAAAGACGATGTACACTCTCCCCAGCCCGGAGCGTGACGGCGAAGTCTCTTCTTACTTATTTGGTAAGTCAGGCAACACCCGAGGAGGCCTGCTCTTCCTGATGAAGAGCTCTGCCTGGTTTTTCTCGAAATCCAAAATACAAGTGGTGCTGATGGGAACCAAATGCGAACTGTTTGCACCCACTCGCTTGCAGGAGGAAGACGGAGAAGATAAATGTGACAATTTCCAAATCAAGAGTACCTCCACAGAATCCTGGTGTTTCACTTAATATCCTCAAAATGAGACTCAAAACAGCAGGACATGTTAAAATTGAAATAGCACGGGCTTTCAAATAACATTAATTTAAAAAGGACAAGCTAGAGAGCTACAAAGAGAAATCTCTATAGCATTTTGGCTGGAGAACATAGACTCTAAATGTACAGCTATGGTTTCAGTATTGGGTTCCTGATAGAATTTAATGACTTCTAAATTTGTAATTTAAAAACGCCTTGACTTCAAACCCGAAAGCATGGAATTTAAAAGATGGAATTTGAATAAAATGGAACTGTGGTTTGGGCGTAAGCTGGAGAAGTGAATTTAGGATTGTAAAGAACCAAGGATGATTCTCCATGGGGTTCATTAATCAGCCTCAGTATTTGAGAGATACACTGAGTATCTCGATGTTCAGAGTCAGGAATGTAGACTATATATAGACTAGAGGCCCGGTGCAGGAAATTCACTTTTCTTGTCCCCTTTCTGTGTTTCTGTCTCTCCTCTCGGCCTGTCTGCACGCAGGCCCACCTTCTTCTCCCTCTCCTTCCTTATCCCCTCCTATCGGCTCCTATCCCACCCACCCAGGCCTCACAGTTGCCTGTGCAGGGGGTGGGGACGCAGCCGGCTGATGGCAGTGAAGTGACGGCGTCTCGGACAATCTGTACACTCCTCTGTCATTATTATAGATGGGGGTTGCTTTCATTTGCTCTTCAACCCAAGTTTGATGCTATTTTCTTCAATAAGAGTGTCATATTAGCATCAATATTAAAATGGAAAAGATGATGGGTTAGAATATGAGGGCACTAGATGCCATTTGGGAGTTGACGTCTGTGCTCCATGCTGACATATAAACACCCACCGCTGGTCTTTCCCAGCATTTTTCATTTACTAGAAAGCTTTGGACAACGACCAGGGGCAGATTAGACTTTAATCAGGCTCCAAGACTGCAAACAAAATGAAATGGCAGCTGCCTCCTGCTCAATGCTACTTTGTCCTTCCAAATGTGTCTTCCTCAGTTTCTTCTCTACGCTTCTAAGAATGCGCTGCTTAGCCACGACAGTCTTCCAGTTATTCAGACCCCAAACCTGGGCGTTGTCCTTGAAACACAGCATGTGTGGATCCATCGGCAAATCCTGGTCTCCCTGTAGTTCAAGCTCATCCAGAATCTGCCCAGCTGCCCCCAGCTCCACGGCCAGCCAGAGGGCTGCCTCCTGCATCCCGCTCCTGGATTTTGGCAATCACCTCCTCAGCCATCACTGTGCTCCTTGATCATCATTCGTTTTCCTTCTGGAAATCCCACCTCACAGTGGGTGTGAGAGCAGGGACGCGGCCACTGCCATTTCCAGCCGGGTTCTATTCTGAGAGATGGTTTTCCTGCCAAGTGGAACAGCCACAGAGCAGATCCATGGGAATTCCATTGCTCCGAGGGGAGAGTTAAAGAACAAACCTCATCGAAAGGCAGTTCAATAATCTGTCAAATTATTGTATCCTTCATATAGGACTTCTCAAAAAGCAGGAGAGAAACAAGGAACTTGGCTCCTAACGGACCTGAAAAGAATTGGATCTAAGCAAAATTGTTTCAAAGCTTGGCACCTGGATCGCTAACAGAGGACTCTTCCAAGGACCAGACATTTGAATAATCTTTGAAGACCCAATACTTTCACATTATTTGGGGGCTGTAGTGATAGCAGACAATGATTCAGGGCAAAATATTGCTGTTTTGATGGCAAAGAATAAATTGATGGGAAGGAAGGAATATTGTCCATTTGGATTCGTGCTCTCTGTTGTTGCTATAGAGCAGCAGTTCTCAACCTGTGGGTCACAACCCCTTTGGGGGTCGAACGACCCTTTCAGGGGTCAAACGACCCTTTCACAAGGGGTCGCCTAAGACCATCAGAAAATGCAGATATTAATATCACGATGCATAACAGTAGCAAAATGTCATGGTTGGGGGTCACCACCACATGAGGAACTGTATGCAAGGGTTGCGGTCTTAGGAAGGTTGAGAACCACTGCTATAGAGTGACTCAGAAGCCAACGCAAATATTATTTTACGTAATGGTCCATTTAAGTGAATGTGCACTTATGTTCAAAACTCCTCATAAAAACGAAAGCATTATTGGGTCACTCCATGACCATGGCTAAATAACCATTGGTATCTATCATTTCAACCTTAGTCCTTAGCTCTCTTGAGAAGGAAGAGGATGTCAATGAACTGACAATAAACAGTAAAAACAAATACAGGCCAGACTGGCCTGGCTCAGTGGTTGAGCATCAACCTATGAGGCCATGGTTTGATTCCTGGTCGGGGCACATGCAGGATTGGTCCCCAGTGTGGGGAGCGCAGGAGGCAACTGATCAAAAATTCTCTCTCATCATTGATGTTTCTCTCTCTCCCTCTCCCTTCTTCTCTGAAATCAATCAAAATATATTTTCAAAACAACAAACAAACAAACACATAAAAGGGGAGGTTGGCAGCACAGTGTCAGAGGTCAAGAGTCACCAGCACCCTTGAGTCACAGTGAGTGGAAAGAAGATTATGGTCGACGCCAGGTTTGAGTCTGTAATACCCTCGTAAGCCACTTTCTTCCGCATTTTCTCCCACATTTTCCGGCGACATCCCTCTTGTTCCCGTCTCCTCACATCCTGAGAGGAAGCAGACACGTGCCCAATGACACCTGTGCATTCTAGGCCTGAGAAAGCAGGGTGCCCTGCAGAGGGATACAGACCCTCCCACCATCAGCTGCTAATATCACACCAAGCGCCCTACGAATTTATAGCTCCGACTCCCCGCAATTCTCAATGTCTCTGCAAATTTGCTTTGATGGAAAAGCCATTTCGGAGTTTTTATGAAGCTATTACACAAAAATAGGTCTGCCGTGAAGAAGTCAGGTCTGATGCTCGCTGCAGAGCGGACGGGCTGTCGAACAGCCTGTAAGGCCTTGCTCAGACACACAGGGCAGAGGTTCCCGTCTCAGAGGCAGCTCCATCTTTCCACGTACTTGGGCTCCAGCCTTGGACACATCACTCACTCACTCACTCACTCACTCACGGACATTCTCGGGATTTATATCAGATCAAATTGGTCGGGAAAGCCTGTTGGCTCCACTTTCAAAGAAATTTCCAGAACCTGGCTTCTTCTTCTGACCTCCGGAGCTGCCATTCTGTCTGACTCTCCCACAGTCCCTCACCTGGATGGGTGACGGGGCATGTCTGAGGCTTCTCCTGGGGGTGGGGGGGTGGGGGGCTGATGTGCTGGTCCAGGACCACACCTGGTATCCAGGCTCTGAGTGGACTTCAGGTGGAAGGGGATCTGAGAGGAGAAGAAACGGGAAAAGAGGGCGTCCTTGGCTGTGAATCATGGGGTACAGAGCCATCTATGTGCAATCTGAGAAGATATGGGGGACAGACCACGTGGTGGGGTCACCTGCCTGCCAGCCCTTGCCCCTAAAAGCCTATTCTCAATTCAGCAGCCAGGTCATGCCACCCTGCCGAAAACTCACAGGGGCCTCGCTGGTCTGGCTCAGTGGTTAGAGTGTTGGCCTATTCACTGAGCCAAACCGGCTGGGGCTCATTGCTTCACTCTTGGGTGTGCCCTGATCCGGATCGAACCAGCCACCTTGGCGCATTAAGACAGTCCAGGGCCAGCATCTACATTTTAACAAGACGCCCAGGCCACTGGGGGGGAGGGGGAGATGGAGGGGACCTTCCAGTTCAAGAAACCCCTATTTGCGTGCCCTGGAGGGCACAGCTCAGTCGTCTGCTGGGTCCGGGCCCAGCCCCCATACACTTCCCTCCTGCTGGCCGTTTGGCATGAGCCAAGGGGGGGGGGCTCTCTCACCTCGGCCCCTTCACAAGCACCGGCCTGGCGCCAGGCAGGGGGGGGGGGGAGATAAGGCAGGAAGGCTGCAGGAGGAACGCTGACAGAGCCGAGGTGGAGTCTCTTCTTACACATCCGCGTGCCTCCGAGACTCCGGGAAGCGAGCGGGGCTACAGAGAGCCCATGAGGCCGCAGAACTCGGCAGGGTGTCTGGGCACCGACCCAGGAAGCCATTCGGAGCTCAGTGGCCAGGAGCCTGCACTGAGAAGCCGCAGCAAAGAACATCACTGAGGGTCCTGACCGGTGTGGCTCAGTGGATAGAGTGTCGGCCTGCGGACTGAAAGGTCCCAGGTTCGATTCCGGTCAAGGGCATGTGCCTCGGTTGTGGGCACATCCCCAGTGGAAAGTGTGCAGGAGGCGGCTGATCGATGTCTCTCTCTCATCAATGTTTCTAAGTCTCTATTCCTCTCCCTTCCTCTCTGTAGAAAATCAATAAAATACATTTTTAAAAAATTCAGTGAGGGACAGAGCCTTTCAAGGGAAGGAGCCTTGAGCTCTTACAAGTCCTCCAATGTGAAGGCTTCACTAGAGGGGACAAAAAAACACCAAGAAAGGCAGTCAGCTGCAAAGAGAAAGAGTGACTTCTAAAATGCTATAGCTTAGTCGGCGTGGCTCAGTGGCTGAGTGTCAACCTATGAACCAGGAGGTCGAGGTTCCATTCCCGGTCAGGGCACAGGCCTGGGTTGCCAGCTCGATCCCCAGTGTGGGGCGTGCAGGAGGCAGCCGATCCATGATTCTCTCTCATCATTGATGTTTCTCTCTCTCTTCCTTTCCCTTCCTCTCTGAAATCAATAAAAATATATTTTAAAAAATAATAAAAAAAAAGAAACTGTTTTGGGAATCTGTTGTACAAGCAAGAGCAAGAATCATCTTGTCCACAACAACCATCAGGGGATCTCTCTGATGCTTTGAGTTCTCATTGCTTGGGTTGTAGCTGAGCCTCGCCAAGCGACACAGTGAAAGATATCATAGGTTAAATGCCTTCCCATACCTCGCCTACTGAGGACAGTACCTTTCTCGTAGTTAACACTCAGTAAGTGTGATTAAGTTCCTTATCAAAGCCTAACCGTTTATTTAGTCAAAGATTTTCATACAGCTGGTTTGGCTCAGTGGATAGAGCACCAGCGTGTGGACTGAAAGGTCCCGGGTTCCATTCCGGTCAAGGGCATATATCCTGGTTGCGGGCACATCCCCAGTAGGGGGTGTGCAGGAGGCAGCTGATCTATGTCTCTCTCTCATCGATGTTTCTAACTCTCTCTCCCTCTCTCTTCCTCTCTGTAAAAAAAATCAATAAAATATAGTAAAAAAAAAAAAAAAGATTTTTTTTCATACAAAAATGCTTGTGCATATAATGCATTTTGACCTGGTAAAGTCCTAGTTTCAATCTTACATTAGCTTACATTGTAGCCCAAACGTATTTTCATCCCTAGCCAAACAGGATATTTGTTCACAAAATGTCACAGATAACGTGACAGGCAGTACGAAATCTTAATAAAACCTTTAAGATGCAGGGAACATCTCTACAAAACAGAACGCAAGCTCAGGCACCTACCCCGGAAGGAGCTCCGAGCAGCGGTGCCCTTCAGAATGAGAATCAACTTGAAACTTTGGCTAGACTGCTGGCCAGGATTCCTCCCCACTGTCAAGGTCACAGAAAACGAGGAAAGACAGAGAAACTGTCACAGCCCAGAATAGTCTAGGGAGATAAGACAATGCAATTCGGTGTGGTACCTTGGATGAGATCCTCGAACAGAAAGCGAATGGTAGAAAACCTGAAGAAATCTAAATCAAGTCTGGAGTGTAGCTCGTAGAAATGTAGCAACATATCAAGAAAATATAAGATGTTAACAACGGGAGGAAGTGGGTGAGGGCTGGGGGGGGGGACTATCTGGGCTATTTTTGCATCCATTTTGTAAATCTGAAATTATTCTAAAGTGACCAGGGCTGTTTATTGAATAACAGGAAACAAACAAACTGGAAGAACCTTCGGGAATTTTGCTCCCATTTCTGAGATCCAGAGGCGTGTACATGGAGAAAGCCCTCATGGATTCTGAAGCTAGTCCCAGCACTGGGACGCACCCCCAGCTTTGTTGCTGAAACGTACTACATTCCCACTTCTTGCTCTCAAACCATCCCTTCAGAACAACACGAGAGACCCGAGGGACAGGAGAGCAGCCTTTTCGGGGAGCCTTGTGGGGCTCCCCCAGTCTCTGACCCCAAGCGGTGGGTCCCTAGGAAATGCAAGATTAGTCTTCTTCCTTCTTTAAGTGTGCAGAGTCCCCAGTCTCACCCGCGGATATTGATTTTTAGAGAGAGTGGGAGAGGGAGAAACAGAGAAACGACGATGTGAGAGAGACACATTGATGGGCTGTCTCCCATGCGCACCCCAACCGGGGACGGGGAACCTGCAACCAAGGTACGTGCCCTTGATGGTAATCGAACCTGGGACCCTGCAGTCCACGGGCGGATGCTGAAGCCACTGAGCCACACCGGTCAGGGCCATCTCAGGACTTCATTCCCGAACAGAGGCACTCCATCCTCTGCGCAGTGGATGTTTTTGCAGAGGTGCGTGCCTCTGGCTGGATCCGGGTGCACAGGTGTCCTTTTCTCATCCTTCTTCTTCCAACACATGCAGACGCCAAGGGCAAGGTCACTGTGAGAGCCTCGAGGCCTCCAGCGGGCCCAAGGAGGATGCGGGGGGCTGTCCTGAAGCTTGGTTTGGGTTACAAAAGCAAGGGCATTGTCCAAAGACCATCTTTAGAGCAAAAAGGCTGCACGGTTTCACTTGGCAAAGACCTTGGGCCCCTCTCCAGGTTATTCTTTTAGATGTGCTCTGAGACTGGGTTTTTACACCCAAGCCAAAATAAGAATGAGAGAGAGAGAGCAGGGTTGGGGGGGGGAGGGAATTAGTAGCTCCAGAAAAAAAGGCAGTATCATTTCTGCCCAACTGCGCAGCATCTGAAAAATCTACCCCCACAATATACATACACACCTCCTATGTTCATACACAATCACACACACACATGCACACATGTAAGTGCTAAACTCTGCACCTAAAGCCACTGAGTCCTCGGCTCAAGCACAACAATAACTGTTAAGAGTATTATAGGAAGTGTTCCATCATACAATAATGTATTCATTCCCCAATAATGAGTACCTACTATGTGCCAGGAACCGCTCTGGGAGTTGGGAATACAACAGTAGACAAGACGCAATTGCTACCCTCGTGAAAACGTTAACATTGTTAAATCACATTTATCATATATGTATGAAAGTCAGTCGCTGGGCTATGTAACCCCTTGACATGTATGTCACCACTTATTCCTCACAACCACCAACAAGGAGATGAAATGGTCACTTCCAGGTTCCGGGTGAGAACACGAAGCTTCTGGAGAGCAGGTAATCCACCCCCAGAAAGGGCTGGCGCCAAGATTCTCAGCCAGAGGGCAACGGCCGAGTCTGACCGGCTGATCCTGTAATCCAGCTGCCAACTGTTCACAGACCAGGGCTGGCCTCAGAGCTAACGGGACCAACATAAACACGCATCTTGTGCTCTCTGTTCCGTGTGGAGGGCTCTGGGGCGTTCTTTCTTGCGCCCCATCCCTCTGGCTTCCGGGTCCGGGAAGAGGAGTGCCTGGCTGGCACCTGCCCCCCTCGCTGCATCCCTTCCTCTCTCTCCTGGGGAGAGAACAGCCAGGAGGGAGCTGCCTTTCCGCCCCGCGCCCAGCTCTCCCAGGACCGCTCCCTGCCCTTGGCCTTGGCTGAGCTTCCTGCACCTGTTAGTGCTGCTCCAGGTGTGGCGCCAGCTCCCAGGGAGAGGCCACAGGGCGCTCTCTGCTCCGGGCACAGGCCTGAGTGGAGGGGCGATGTGTCCAGAAGGAGAAGCAGAGGAAACGCTGGGCTGCTCTCTCTGAGCCACAGCCTGGCACACTCCTCAAGAGGGGGCTGCCCACCGGGCCAGGCCTGGGGGCGCCAGGAACGGGGTGCGGCACATACAGGGCGGAGCAGGGCCGTGCCATCTGCCACAGGCCCACGCCAGCCTCACCACGTCAGCAAGGTAGGAGTGCGAGGCATCAGAGAACAGTGATGGCTCCCCAAGCCAGCCCCCCAGGAGGGCTCCCCTCTAACCGGCCCTTCCTCACACGAGACCCCCCCCTGCTGCCATATGACGGCTGCCAGTACACACGGTCCCATCATAAGGAGCATGGAGAGTGGAGTCAGAAAATTCCGGTCCATGTATGACTGATTCTCCAATGTGGGGCGTGCAGAAGGCAGCTGATCCGTGATTTTCTCGTCAACGTTTCTCTCTCTCTCCCTCTCCCTTCTTCTCTGAGCTCAATAAAAAAGTTTTAAAAAGGAAATTATCATAATTATAAAAGGTGAAGGGATTGATAAATATAAATGGCCAGTTTTTAAAACAGAGAGAAAGGGAGAGGGAGAGAGAGAGAGAGAGAAACATCAATGATGAGAGAGAACTATGGATTGGCTGCCTCCTGCACGCCCCACACTGGAGATTGAGCCCACAACCTTGGTATGTGCCCTTACCGGAAATTGAACCCTGACCTCCCAGTTCATAGGTTGATGCTCAGCCACTGAACCACTCCTGGCCAGGCTAAAAATATTTTTTAAAATTTATTTTATTATTTATGTTTGTTTTTCGACACCTTTTGTTTTTAATCCTCAACTGAGGGTATTTTCTATTGATTTTTAGAGAACGAAAGAGAGAGGGAAAGACAGAGAGAAACATCGATGTGAGAGAAACATCAATCGGTTGCCTCCTGCACTCGCCCTAGAGCCTGCAGCGGAGGTACGTGCCCTTGACCGGAATCCCATAGGAGGCGCGCAGGAGGCGGCTGATCGATGTCTCTCTCTCATCGATGTTTCTAGCTCTCTATCCCTCTCCCTTCCTCTCTGTAAGAAATCAATGAAATATATTTTAAAATACTGAAAATAGGATAAGCAAAAAAAGTTCAACAACAAAAAAGCGCTGGCTGTGTGCGCGCATGTGTGCGCTCCCACTCTGGGGTTCGAGTTGTGTGTCGGGAGGGCAGACGGTAGTGCCTGGGCCAACATATTACAGACAGCCAACTCCCAGCCCATTAGCGCGGTCCCCCGGGGAGATTGTGTTCGCCCCGTCAGCGAGGATCTGCACTGCGGGATAAGCATCTCTGCCTCCGAGTGAGCTCTTAAAGGGCAAAGCACGGCCTCGTTCGAGAAGGGTCCTTCGAGTGCACGCTGAACTGCCTGACATGTCTGTCTGCGCATCAGAGCACTGGGTTTGTCTGTGCTCTGTAACCAGAACTAAACTGATCGCCTCTCGGAAATTCCAATGTGTTTCTCATCCGTCTCCGTCTAGAAATCTGCTTTATTGAGGCACAAGATTCCCTAATTGTCATCTCAAAAAAATCTTCAGGAAATAGGGGTGCATGTGGAGGAAAACTGTGTGTGACTAGGGAGCACAAATTGATGGGATTTCTAGCATTGATTATTAGTAGGTATCCTTTTTTAAAAAAATGGACATTTGTATTGATTTCAGAGCGGAAAGGAGGAGGGAGAGAGAAACATCAATGATGAGGGAGAATCATTCATCAGCTGCCTTCTGCATGCCCCCCGCCACCTCAGGATCAAGCCAGCAACGTGGGCAGGTGCCCTTGACCGGAATCGAACCCAGGACCTTTCCTTCTGCAGGCTGATGCTCTATCCATTGAGCCAAACCGGCTAGGGCTGGATAACCCTTTCTTGATTTGTTTGGGGGAAAAAGAGAAAGTAACCAATCTGATTCCTGGAGGGTTTGCGCATCCCTTCGGAGTCGAGCCCTCTCTAGGGCAGCCAACTGGCAGGGCAACTTGCTTTGATAAGTGTTTGCCCCCAAATGCATCCCAGCTCCTCAAAGTCCAGGAGAAACAATCAGTGACATACGTGACCCGCAATAAGATTTTGCTTTATTTGAGTGTATATTCAAAGCTTTGGAAAAATAGCTTTTGCCCTCAGTAAATTGAATAAAGTCAACTGAGCAGAGAAAATGTATTGGCCAGCACTTCTAAGCCTTTTTTCCCTGCTTGGGAGGGCGGGCGGGGGGGACACACGCCTCTTTGAGAAGCTGAAAAAGAAGTGATGGTTCACCCTAACCGGTGTGGCTCAGTGGATAGAGTGTCGGCCTGTGGACTCAAGGGTTCCAGGTTTGATTCCGGTCAAGGGCATGTATCTTGGTCGAGGGCACATACTCAGTAGGGGGTGTGCAGGAGGCAGCTGATTGATGTTTCTTTCTCATTGATGTTTCTAACTCTCTGTCCCTCTCCCTTCCTCTCTGTAAAAAAAAATCAATAAAATATATTTTTAAAAAAGAAGTGATGGGTCCTTTTCCCCAGAAAAATGCTTGAACAGAAAAGAATTTGGATTACATACAGAGTAGTTCATGGATCCCCTCATCTGTTATAGGAGGCCCCTGCCTTAGAGAGGCTGGGAGACAAAGAATGTAACACTCACACCTCCGTCTGCATGGCCCGGGGACACTGGTCCCCATTGGAGAGGTCATGTATACCTCCAAGCAGGCCAGGCTGATACATTTTTAACATAAATGTTTTTATTGAGTTCAGAGAGAGAGGACGAGAGAGGGAGAGAGAAACATCAATGATGAGAATCATGGATTGGCTGCCTCCTGCACGCCCCACACTAGGGATCGAGCCCACAACCCAGGCATGTTTCCTGACTGGGAATCGAACCGTGACCTTCTGGTTCATAGGTCGATGCTCAACTACAGAGCCACACCGGCCAGGCAAAACTCAATGTTTTAATTCTATTTTCTGCCAAGTTTTGTGTTTAAAACCAAAGAAGTTATATATTAAGCTCCCTCCTAATTTTCTGTACTCACTCCTTCTCCCAGGTCCTAAACAAATCACTCTTTCTACTAGATTGATAACCTCTGATTTTCACTCGAACTTACAGTGAACCTTCGGGCTAGCAAATGAGATTGCTTTTGAAAGGGTCTATCAATACCGTTACGAGCACTAACAAGAAGAATCGCCATCAGAGACTGAATGACTGGATGAGCCAGCCACTGTTTTAGGAGATGGTCCTCTCATAATTCGCCGCTCCAACCCCAAGAGGTAGGTATTGCCCCCATTTTTCAGACATGAGGACTGAGGTTTCGTGAAGCTGACAAACTTGCCAAAGTCACACAGCCAACAGGGGAAGGCACCGAGCTGCACGCCAGCTCAGGCTGGCTCAGAAACCAGAGCCCTGACCATCCGCGTGGCTGCTCTACGGAGCAAACAGTGATTGTTCTTTAATCAACAGCAAAAAACAGCCTCAAGTCACTTTCATTTTTAGAGTTACAACTGTAAAATGTCAGGAAAGTCAACCATTCTGCTCTTCACATCAGTCTACTGACAGCTCCTGAGGTCAGCAATGAGGCACATGAATGAGGGGTGTGGTGTGGGACCGCAGTCTGGGCAGCCTGTACTGTCTATTGGAGGACAGACTAAGGATTTAATTTTTATTTCTAAATATATTTCTATTATTTCATAGGAGAAGGGAGAGGGAGATAGGAACATTAACAATGAGAGAGAATCATTGGTCGGCTGCCTCCTGCACACTGGGGATCGAGCCCACAACCCGGGCATGTGCCCTTGACTGAAATCGAACTTGGGACCCTTCAGTCCTCAGGCTGGCGTTCTATCCACTGAGCCACGCCGGCTGGGCCAGACCAAGGATTTGAGATGCTACTCCTGTGAAGCCAGCAGCACGAGTGGGACTCAGTGGAACAAATTGGACCAGGGAAATGATCCCCATCCATGAAATCCGGAAGCAAGTTTACATGGCTCTGTACGCGAAAGCTCCCTCCGGGAGATAGAAGCTGGAAGCTGGAATAATGGCTCCTTTTATGTGGAGCCATAAAATAAAACAGTATTTTAGAGATAAAAAATAAGATTAATAATATGCTTCCTCAATCATCTCTTGACTCCGCATATCTAGGGATCACACAGAACTTCAATCTTTAGAGGCGCATGGGGCACTAAGTCTTTTTTTTTGGGGGGAGGGGGCACTAATTCTAATAAAACAGGACATTCTGGACTTTTCGCTGGATACATGGAGTTAAAACCACTGCCCAGAAACTATCAAACTGAAATTCAGCACTTTGCCTTTAAGTCTTTTGATCTAAAATACTTCATATCTCTTCTATTACCCTGTTTCCCCGAAAATAAGACAGTGTCTTATATTAATGTTTGCTCCCAAAGATGCGCTAGGTCTTATTTTTCCATGAAGACGACGACGGTACACATTTATTGTTGAACAACAATAAAAAAAGGAAATTTCTTACCTGTCGACGGTACGGTAGTCGTTGTCATCACAAACCAGCTCACGGATGGGCCGCAGCACAGCTGGAGCTGTTCAGGCAGGGTGAGGTCTCTTTACATCAGGAGTCAGATGCCTGATGGTAGTAGCTTCAGGGGCCTTCTATTCCAGGGAAGCCTGATGTTCAGGGGGGGCCTTATGATCGGGGAGGTCTTATTTTGGGGGGGATGCCTTCTATGACAATGAGAGGCAAAACTGGAAGTAGGTCTTATTTTCGGGGGATGTCTTACTTTCGGGGAAACAGGGTACCTCCTGGCTCCCAAGCCCTTAGAGTTGAATTTCTTTTTCTGTTATTGACCAGACAAGCGAGACACACACTTCTTAGGCTCTTAAGTCTCAATCACTTCCCTCGGCCCAAACAATCACTTCTTCCTTCCAGCATGAAAGCAGGGGGCAAACTGCACACCAAAAGCAAATACAAGTACGTCGCAAGCAGCCGTTTGGGGGGATCCTGGTTCCAAACTGTCAGGCTTTTGTGTGTTCCAGTCCACACCATGGCGCATGCATTTCTGTATTCCCCTCCCAAGGACTGCACAGCAGAGAAAGGTTTATCTGCGCTCACACACTCTCCAAGCTGCCCTCAAACAAACAGTTCCACCAAGTGATTACAGTCACGGGGAATTATGACAACTCTACAAAATATGTGGCTCCCAGTCCCGAGCAGTAAAAGCCAAGGTCATGAATTTTATCCGTCTGGAGAGCTTTGTGTACCTTGTGGCAGGTGCGTTATACATGGGCCTCCACGGCGCTCTTATTTCGGTGCTTAACCACTCAATAACCATAGGACCTCCTGCAAGAATATCATTTACCTGGATTTTTGGGCGGCTTCTAACACCCGGCGTCAGTGATTAATGAGAAAGCATTAAATAGCAAATGGCCGCGAACTTTCCAATCAGCCCTCCCAAATGTGCGCCTTCCTGACAAAGTTCGCAGATGAAACCAGACAAGCCGAGAAGAAAAACCGGTATTTATAGAAACCATAAGCCACTCAGTAATGATCGGAGCGTTCTGTACCACGGTGGTTTCTCTCAAAGGAGCAAAACTTCTTTATCAAGACCATCGAACATGCTGCCACCCAATTTGCCTAAGCAACATCGCATTTGCTGCTGGAAATCAAAACTTTTCATCCTCACAGATCCATCGGTCACTGGGAAGGTGCCGTTTTTTCAAAGGAAATAAACACACAGTGCCAATTTCCCTTGCAGAAAGTGCAGTGAAAAGTTTACTGTGAACGATGGCTCATCGTAAAAACCAGACATCAGGACAAGCAGCTAAAATCCGTTTCTCTTTCCCCAAAAGTGCCTCTGGACAGTCAGCCTGGGGGGAATGAACCCCCAGAGCAGCATACGATTCTGTCCTTTTCCTTTCTCCCCCTCGATATTCCTTCTAAACATGACGATTGCCTGAACACACCTCAGCAGGATCTTGTCACTTTTCTACCCACCAGAGGCATCACTGCGGTTTAATTGCGAGACCCGGCTCTCAACCCCGGTCCAGAGAAATTCATCACACCGCGAAACGGGACCGCTCTCCGCAAACGCGGCCAGACCCCCACCAGGTGAACTTGACCACTGCTACTCACGGGCACACATGTCCTCCGTCATCCGCGGCCGCTTTGCCAAAGCCCCAGGGGACGGAGAAGGGCTGCCAAGTTTCTCCTTCGAGATCCTGGTCCATGGTCGGAAGCCAAACAGCCTGAGGACGGAAAGGAAGGGCCGCGTTCTTTATTCTGTTACAAGAAGCGGCGCATCCTGACAAATCCCCGCTAGGCAGGAGCGAGCGGGAGGAGCGCAGGAACCGGGCCGCGAGGCCAATTATATTTCCTCTCTCAGCTACTCGGAAACCAGATCTGCTCAGACAGTCACGTGCTTCGAGAGATTTGAAGATGCAAAAGAGGAGAAGCTGTGGCTTTTGTGAATTATTAACAGGGACCCTTTTCCTGACCGTGAGCAAAGATGCTCAGATTGCTCCTTTCAGAAAGAAAAAGCAAAAAAGCAATCACGGTCCTAACCGCTTTGGCTCTGTGGACAGAGCGTCGGCCTGTGGACTGAAGAGTCCCAGGTTCGATACCCATCAAGGGCATGGACCTTGGTTGTGGACTCCCTGGGGGAGGGGGTGACGGGGTGTGTAGGAGGCGGCTGATCGATATTTCTCTCTCATGGATGTTTCTGCCTCTCTATTCCTCTCCCTTCCTCTCTGCAAACTCAATTAAAAATATATATATATATTTTTTTTTTAGAAAGAAGCAATCGGATTTGGCATGAAGCACAGGAACGGATGACAAGAATTCGGACAGCGTACCCCGGACCCCTATGAATCAGGACAAGCCAGTGCGGTTAGAATGGAAGTGGCATTGCGCAGGGAGGCAAGTGGTACCTTTCGAAGGCCTTGGCCTCAGATCAAGTGAGTATTCACCCCTCCTGTCCCGAACCCACTATGCTACTGGACTCCGTGATTTGGAGGGGGCCACACAGAACACTTCACCCCAGCTTTCTTGCTTTTCCTCCAGGTTTGAGACAACGCTGTGAAAGTTGCCCATTTCCATGCTACCGCGCCCCCAGCAATTTCAACTTGGGGCGAAAATGCTGGTCCAGAAAGCACGAGTTTCCCATGACACAGGCAGGGGACACGTGGGGCGCCCTGTGCCGAGGGATCCAGACCGGGCCTTTTGCTCTGGACCCCGGCTCCTCACCCGGCATCACTGGCATTGGCGGCTGGAGGCGGCTGGATGCGGCTGGATACTCTGGATGCGGGTGTTCAGCCGCATCCCTGGCCTCGACTCACTAAACGCCTGCCGCACCTCCCTCATTGTGACAACCCATTTCCCCAGGCACGGCGGGGAAATTTCTGGGGCCGAGAGACCCAAAGGGACGGCTACCAGAGGATCCCCGAGAGCCTACAACCGAGGTACGTGCCCTTGACTGGAACTGAACCCGGGACGCTCTATCCACTGAGCCAAACCGGCTAGGGCTGGAGTCTCACTTCAAGTGGAAAATACCAACTGTTCATTGACATTTGCCAAATTGCTCACTGGCGGTGGTAGATGGTTTTATGGCATCTTGCCTGGGCTACAGGGTGCCCAGATATTTGGTTCAACATTATTTGGGGTGTCTCTGCGGGGTGCTTCCGGATGAGAGTAACTCTGGCATCAGCGGGCTGAAGAAAGCAGAGCGCACTCCCCAGGCCAGAGCAAAAGCAGGAGGGAGGGAGGGTTGTTCTCTCTGCCTGCCCGTGTCTGAGCTGGGACACGGGCCTTCTCCTGCACTCTGACTTGAACTTGTACCACTGGCTCTCCTGGGCCTCCAGCTTGCAGATGGCAGGTCTCCACAGCCACGTGAGTCCTGGCACCCGCTGGCTGGAGTATCGGCTGGATATGTCAAGGTTGTGGGTTCCACCCCTGGTCAGGGCACGTACAAGACTCAACCACTGAATACATAAATAAATAAATAAACAGAACAACAAATCGACATTTCTCTCACCCTCTCTCTCTAGAAAGAATAAATAAAAATGGGAAAAAAAGTCAATCCCTGTCCTAGCCGGTTCGGCTCAGTGAATAGAGTGTTAACCTGTGGTCTGAAGAGTCCCAGGTTTGATTCCATTCAAGGGCACATGCCCCAGTTGTGGGCTCGATCCCCAGTGGGGGGCATGCAGGAGGCAGCTGATCAATGATTTGCTCTCATCATTGATGTTTCTCTCTCTCCCTCTCCCTTCCTCTCTGAAATAAAATATATATATATATTTTTAAAGCCAATTCCTTAGATGAAATCTCTATCCATTTATCTAATCAGTTGGCTCTGTTTTTTTTTAATATATTTTTTATTGATTTCAGAGAGGAAAGGAGATAGAGAGAGAGATAGAAACATCAATGATGAGAGAGAATCATTGATCGGCTGCCTCCTGCATGTCCCCCACTGCGGGGGATCAAGCCCTTAACCTAGGCATGTGCCCCTGGCTGGAATCCAACCTGGGACCCTTCAGTCTGCAGGCTGACTCTCTGCCCGCTGAGCCACACCGGTCAGGGCAGTTGGCTCTGTTTTTGCTGGAGAATCCTAACTCCTCTACTGCTATAGGTTTCAAGTCCCTCAAACCTGCTGTTTGGAATATGCTAATTTCTGCTTAGTTACACATTATTTTACCTCGCTTCCTGTCATCCCTTTGCGAGTAGGGCTCCTTCTGGCAAACTATCCAGGGCTGGTCTTTGACAGCAAAGCAAGTCAAGGCAGAGATAATGGGATGTTTACGTGCCGTAAGTTAGTGCAAAAAAAAAGTCTTTTCAATTAAAGGCAATAAGGGCAGTCTATTTAAACTCACCACCGAGGAATGAGGCAGAGGCTCTCATTAGCAGTTGGGCAAGTCCACAGGTGAAGGTGGACAGCTCATTAACAGCGGCGTGTCGGCCCCGCTGGTGCAGTGCAAGTGGCTGGGTG
The DNA here is from genome assembly GCA_004026805.1 of Lasiurus borealis. NCBI lineage: Eukaryota > Metazoa > Chordata > Mammalia > Chiroptera > Vespertilionidae > Lasiurus > Lasiurus borealis. The sequence continues at coordinate 26,569 of PVJN01021041.1, forward strand.
TTGTCCCACGCACTGAAAGGTCATCGGTTCGATTCACGGTCAGGGCACATGCCTGGATGGTGGGCTCGCTTCCCAGATCCCCCGTGACCAGGACTTGAACCGTGACCTCCTGGTTCATAGGTCAACACTCAACCACGGAGCCATGCCAGCCGGGCCTGTTTCCAGTTCGAGGACACACCTAGGAGTGGGATCGCCGGGCCGCACAGTGACTCCATGTTTAACTTGGTGTGAAGTTGCCAGACTGTTCTCCAGGACGGCGCCTTCATTTTACATCCCCGACCGCAATGCACCTGGGCCCAGCTCACCACATCCTAGCCAGTGCTCAGTTTACATTTTCCTTCGCGTTCGTACTGTTCTTAGCTCTTCGGTGATTTGAAGCTTTTAAACCCTACTTTATCCAGAGAATTGGTCTGACTTCTCCGACCCTGCCTCTCTCAGAAACAGAAGACCTCCTTTTGCTTATGAGTTTCCATGACAACAGCTGGTACAAGAAGCCGCCAAGAAATATCATTGGCTCCATGGCATCAAGGAAAACTTTTACTTTTGCGACAATGCTAAGAACAAGAGCAACTTTAATTTTATATTAAAATACTCATCATTGCCCCTAGCTGGTTTGGCACAGTGGATAGAGCATTGGCATACAGACTTAAGGGTCCCAGGTTCGATTCCGGTCAAGGTCACATGCCCAGATTACAGGCTCAATCCCCAGTGTGGGGCATGCAGGAGGCAGCCAATCAATGGTTCTCTCTCATCATTGATGTTTCTCTCTCTCCTTCTCCCTGCCTCTCTGAAATAAATTTTTAAATTTTTAAAAATATATCCTATATAATAAAAACCCAACAACCCAATGGCGGAATGACCAGAATGACCGGTCGACCAGACGCAATGACACATACTGACCACCAGGGGGCAGATACTCACTGCAGGAGCTGCCCCTGGTGGTCAGTGCGATATTACAGTGGGAGCACCACTCGGCTGACCAGGATGAAAAGCTACTCCTGCAGCGTGAGCAGCCGCTCAGAGGGCGGGTCCATACTTGTTGGACTGAGTGGTGCTCCTACAGTGGGCTGACCCCTGCAGGCCACACCCCCCACCAGTACACGATCCTGTGCACCGGGTCTCTAGTATAAACTGAGTGGCCAGATTATTATGATCTCTGAATGCATAAAAATCTGGCCCCTCAGAGTGTATGTGTGTGTGTGTGTATGTATTTATATATATATTAGAGGCCCAGTGCATGAATTCGTGCATGGCTGGGGTCTGGTCAGCCTGGCCAGGGGGAGGGGACCTGGGTGTTTGGCCGACCTGCCTGCTGGTTGAACTCCTGCTCAAGGGGACAATTTGCATATTAGCCTTTTATTCTATGCGATAGACACTGATGTGGCCAGATTATTATGCATTTAGAGATCATAATAATCTGGCCACTCAGTGTATAGATAATAGAATTCCTAGGTCCATTTCTATACTCTTCCACAATCAGCTTTCTGCCCTTCTATTGTGGCTGACACACTGCTAACATAGAATGAACACATTAGCTCTAAAACATGCATCATTCACAGAATCAATGGTTTTAAGTTGAAACCACCGTTTGGAGAACAGCCTGCTCAGTGTTCTGTGAAAATGGTTTTCTCTGGCCCAAATTAAACTAACTTCAAGGAAAGCCGAGGAGATGTTGGCACTACTTTTCTGTTATCTACACGCTCCTGTTTATTTCTCTATTTCCCTTTAATTTCTCCGTAAATGAGAAAGGAAATGTCCCATGGCTTGCTAAGGATCAAACAGCTTTTTCAAATTTGAACTTGGGGCTGGAAATAATAAACATGGCATGAGGCTTTAACTTTCCTTTCATCCTTCCTGCAGAAAGAAAGGGGAATGTCAGAGAAAACATAAACTGATTAGACTGTTGAAATTGAACGGGGAAACTTCCGCCAAGCCCTTTTGCTCAGTCGAAATGCCCCGGTAATTCTGTTCAAGGTTCACATGAGTTGGCTATTAGGGAAATTAGCTTTGAACGTGCGAGTGGCATTCAAAAACCTGTCTAGCCACGGGAGGTTTAAGTGGAATTGAGCCTGCGATGAAAAATGAGGAAAGGATTAGAAAAGCGCATTGTTGGAATTCACAAAGCAATTCCCATCTCCCATGCATCTATAATCAGATGCATCGTTGCTCACCCCTTAAAGGGCCCTGAGCCTTTTCCAGTGGGCACCCACAAAACACGCCATCACAGAACCTGGGGTTTCCATCCATCTTCCCTCCCTGCCGTTCAATGTTTACTGAGCACCGCGAGCGAGGCAGGCACTGCGCTGGGCCGCATGGCTAGAGAAAGGAATGGTGTCTGGCCAAGTTCATTTTGTTGTTCTTTTTTTGTGGTTCTTTTGTTGTTGTTTTGTTGTTAATCCTCACCTGAGGATATTTTTCCATTGAGTTTTAGAAAGAGTGAAAAGGAGAGGGAGAGACACAGAGAGAGAAACATCGATGAGAGAGACACATCAACTGTCTGCCTCCTGCACATGCCAGAGCTGGGGATGGAGCCTGCAACTGAGCTATGTGCCCTTGACCAGAATCGAACCTGGGACCCTTCAGTCCACAGGCCAATGCTCTATCCACTGAGCCACAGCAGCAAAGGCTGGTTGCAGTTTTGTTGCACCTGGTTTTTGCCTCCCTGCCTGAGTCCTTGGGCTGGACTGCTCCTTACCACACTTCACACCCCCCTGCTCTTACCCCTCCCACTCTGCCTCTGCTAAGCCAGTCCCCAGCCCCCCACTTCCCCTCAGCAGGGGATGTGCAGGAGACAGCCGATCCATGAGTCTCTCTCATCGATGTTTCTCTCTCTCTCTCTATCCCTCTCTCTTTCCCACTCTCTCCAAAAAGATTTTAACAATACCGGACTCTCATACTATTTGGATTTCAGATAAACAAGGCCATGTTTAGCCTCAGTGTGTTCCGCAGACTATTTGGGGTGGGACATACTTATACAACCATTCTGTGGGGCTCTGAGGCCCGGCTGCCCCGGCGAGCCCTGCCTCTCTCTCTGCCAGATCTGCTGAGCCTGGCCGGGCAGATGAGATGCCTTCCTCAGCGTGCACTGTCTTCCTCTGCTCGCGCTGGCGGCAGTGGCGGGGCGCTCCTTGGGATCCTGAGGCCCGGCGTTCACAGCCAAGCGGATCTTGGCAGCGAGCTGAAGACCTCTGGCAGCGAGAGCCGGGTCTGCCGGCTCAGCGGGCGGAAACGCCGCGTCCACAGGCACCGCCGGGCGGCATCTGTCACGGTGCTATCTCTGGCTCCCGAGCCCCGGATCAGCACCCGTGCATCTGGGAGTGACAGGAGCGTCCAAAAGCTAGGGATGGGGAAGGACCTCAGAGAGAATCTATCCAAGTCCCTCGGTCACAGCTCAGGACGTTGTGGTGCCGAGTTCCTTAGCCCGAGGCCAGGAGTCAGTGGCCTCTGGGCAGGTCCAAGACGCTGTTTCTGTTATTACTGGGTCACCATCAAACCAGGGCAGGATGGTTTGCAAAGGATGGGCATGTGCCATGGACCCCCAGTCCCACCACCCCACACCCGAGGGAGAAGTAGCATTTAGTTTGGTTCAGGATGTGGTGGGCAAACACCGCAGCTAGCTGGGCACCAGAGACTCAGAAGGGAAACCCAGCCTCTGGCTTGGGCCCGGGAGGCAGAGCAGGGTGCGCACTGCGAATCAGGCCTCTTGCCTGTACAGCTTGCCCTGTCCCAGCACTGTGTCCCTACCTTTTCTTTTCTTTTTTTTTTTAAATATATTTTATTGATTTCTTACAGAGAGGAAGGGAGAGGAATAGAAAGTCAGAAACATTGATATGAGAGAGACATCGATCAGCCGCCTCCCGCACGCCCCCCACCAGAGTTGTGCCCGCAACCAAGATACATGCCCTTGACCGGAATCGAACCTGGGACACCCCCCCAACCCCCCAGTCCACAGGCCGTCGCTCTATCCACTGAGCCAAACCAGTCTTGGCTTCTTTTCTTTTTTTAAATATATTTGATTGATTTTTTTTTTTTTTTTTTTTTTTACAGAGAGGAAGGAGAGGGATAGACAGTGAGAAACATCGATGAGAGAGAAACATTGATCAGCTGCCTCCTGCACACCCCCTACTGGGGATGTGCCCACCACCAAGGTACATGCCCTTGACCGGAATCAAACCCGGGACCTTTCAGTCCGCAGACCGACGCTCTATCCACTGAGCCAAACCGGTTTCGGCTGTCCCTACCTTTTTCCTGCTCCCTCTCCTCAGGTCGATGTGAAGAGACACCGGGGGGAGATGGAGCAGCGCCAGGCTGGGCTCTGTCCACACTGTCCCCCCGGATTCCCCCGGAGGCGTCCCTCACAAACCCCCGAGGTGAACAGAGTGCTTGCTCTGGTTCCCTTCCACATTCGGGGTGAGAATCAAATGGGATCGCGGTGTTAAATCTCCGAATGTCTCCATGTCTGCGATCTCGCACCTGAGCTATCTCACCTGCTGGCCCAGACGACCACGTAGTGGATGTTCAATGTTTAATGAGTGACGGACAGAGGCCCCGGATGGCAACTGAGTGCTTATTTGCACAGAAAACTGTAACGTATCCTCCTTTTTGCTCGTGTCTTAGAAACGCCTGTGCACGTGACTGGGTTGTAATGTTCACGTCTGGGATCTGCGACACGGGATGCGGCCCACGGCCTGGAAAAGGAGGGTAACTGTGGGAAGTGCCACGCGATGCACGTTTTACGACTTGAAGAGCATTTTTACAGATCTACTCATCTTCCAAAGGTACCCGGGAGCCTAGCTGGTGTGGCTCAGTGGGTAGAGTGCCAGCCCAAGGACTGAAGGGTCCTGGGTTCAATTCTGGTCAAGGGCAGCAAACTGGGTTGCCCGGTGCATTCAGGAGGCAACCAATCGATGTTTGTCTTCGTCTCTCCCCCTCCCTTTCACGCTCTCTAAAAACAGTCAATGGACAAATATCCTCGGGTGAGGATCACCCCAGAAAGAAGTAAATAAAGAGAGAGGGTCTCCATGAGACTTTCATTTACTTAAGCACTGATCACTGAAACCCAAACAAGAACACCCATCAAGATAACGCATTGATTCCAACTTAATCAAGACAAAACGTTCTGCCCAAATGAGAATTTTCTCCTGCAAAAAAACTGTAGCAACTAATAATTTTCTTATCTAGCCTAGAAATGAATTCGCAGTAAGCCCAGGAAACTCAACTGGGATTTTACTGTTATATTTAACACTAGTTTTCGCTTCTTAACTCCACACGCCAGACCCGCACAGAAAGCATTCGAGATTGGAAGCGAACCCACTGATCAGAATTACTTTGCAAGCTCTTTCGGGTTATTTTGGGAAAGCCCTAGGGGAAAGCGGTGGGAAACTACTAAACAGCATGAGGAGTCTGCTGCTCCCAGCACTGACACCCCAAACCACAGAAATGAGCTCAACCCGCGAGGCTCCGCGTGTCTTCAAGATGAATGAGGTGAGGCCTTGACATCCATTTAGGAAAACAACTTCACGAAATCACCCGGTTTCTGAGAAGACAGTGAGTGTAACCTTAAGCTGGCATCGCTTGGCGTTTCTCGGTGGAAGAGTGTCTTCAGTCCCAGAGACGGCAGATGCGAGCGCTGAGGCCACTCAACTCGTTTTACAAATGACAAAATCAATGTCCCGGGACATTAAGGGATGATCTCCAGCCCACAGGTCAGCAAACTGTTCCTATCAACGGCCAGACAGATACCTCCTCAGCTCTGCCGTTGTCCTGGGAAAGGCAATGCTTCAGCTAATGCGTGTGGCTGTGTTCCAATAAAACTTTATTTACAAATGCTGGCCATGGCTCGGTCTTGGCCTATGTCAGATCCTGATGTAGATTGCACAGCTAAATAATGTCGGAGACAGGCCACGCAGAGCTTCCATGACTGGCTCCGTTTATTTATTCCCCTAACTAATACCTATTAAGAGGCCACTGACCCAGCCGGGATAGCTCAGTGGTTGAGCATCGAGCTGGGAACCAAGAGGCCACCAGTTTGATTCCCAGTCAGGGCATACGCCTGGGTTGCAGACTCGATCCCCAGTCGGGGGCATGCAGGAGGCAGCCAATCAATGATTCTCTCTCATCATTGATGTTGATATCTCCCTCCCCTCTCTGAAATGAATAAAAAATATATGTATTTTTTTAAAAATTAGCAGTCTCCACCAATTGTAACTCAAGAAAACATCTCTAATTGGAGATCAAATTTCTGATCGTGGGAACTGTCTATGGAATACAAGAATGTATGTTTTTTGTTTGTATTCTGTTTGTTTTTTAAACCCTCTCTCCCTCTACCTTCCTCTCTGAAATCAATAAATTTATTTTTAAAAGTCACGCTATTTATCATTAATATTATAATCCACCAATAGGTTGTGATATGCAGTTTGAAACACGCTGATGCAATCCATTCCGAGGAGGAAATCGGCCCCATAAAATCGAAATGAAGAAGACTATCTAAATATGGATTCACGTCCATTACTGCTCCTCATCAGTCTCACCACAAAAGCGCATTTCCCCCCTCAGAAATGAGCTAATGGTAGCATGAAGTCATCACAACCTGGAAAATGTTTTAAAGCTCAAATCCAGACCATGAGAGCAAACCACGAGGGTGGTTTTCGGTAGCACTGAAAACCATGACGCAAGACTCAGTCCACTTCTGCCCAAACTTTTACTAAGCCGGATGCACATTTAAGTCTCTCTTAAGAGCTCTTAATATATTAACTCATATAATATGATTTATAGAATTAATCCATATAATCTGCAAACACAGACACAGACACGTGCATATATGGGTAGTCTCACCGCTGTTTTGCCGAGATAATACGGGAACAAATCGGTCTGGAGCCCACGATGGTACTAGCAGAACGTGTCTACCATGGACCCCCAGGAGCCAGCAGGACCCTAGAACTGAGCACTGCGTGTTTCACCCTGTTTCTCCTGCTCCTGCCTAACGTCAGTGTTCACAGTCCTTCATTACCGGAATTACCGTATTTCCCGGCGTATGGGGAGCAAACACCACTCCATTTTAACAGCCAGAAGGTGACCAGCACCTTGGATCGGACTGGCACTGCTGTCTTGGCTCCTTGCTCTCCATGCCCACTGGCAACGCTCAAAGTGAGAATCATCGCTCACCTGTACTCTGAAGGGTGAAGAGGAAGCGGAGGACAGGGTTAGGGCCTGTTCTGTTTTCCACTCTCGGGGGAGACTTAGGTCATTAAGTCACTTATTTTTCTCTTGGTCTGTTTTCCATCCACCTGTAAGAGAAATAAATAATGTCTGGTTTTGATCATCTGATTTGTACACCAGTGTTGTAGATTTTGTAAGAATAGTATAACGCAGTGGTTTTACTCGTGGCCAGAATTCTCCTCCCAGGAATGTCACCCATGGATGTGCTTCTTTTTTTTTTTAATATATTTTATTGATTTTTTACAGAGACGAAGGGAGAGGGATAGAGAGTTAGAAACATCGATGAGAGAGAAACATCGATGAGAGAGAGACATCGATCAGCCACCTCCTGCACGCCCCCTAATGGGGATGTGCCCGCAACCAAGATACATGCCCCAGACCAGAATTGAACCTGGAACCCTTCAGTCCCTAGGCCGACGCTCCATCCATTGAGCCAAACCGGTCTTGGCTGGATGTGCTTCTGACTCTGCTTCCTCACCCACAACTGAAATAAGGATCAGCTTTATGAAACTAGTAACAGTAAATTATACAGCTTCTTTCACATATTTCTGCACAAGACCCAACATGTACTAGAGAAAACCCCATTTTCCTAGAGAAGGCAGCACTTGCATTTTACTAAAAACAAGAGTCAAGAATGCCAACAAGCCTGGCCGGTGTGGCTCAGTGGTTCAGCGTTGACCTAGGAACCAGGAGATCACGGTTCGATTCCCAGTCGGGGCACAGGCCCGGGTTGAGGGCTCCATCCCCAGTGGGGGGCGTGCAGGAAGCAGCCGATCCATGATTCTTCCTCATCATTGATGATTCTATCTCCCTCTCCCTCACCCTTCCTCTCTGAAACCAATAAAACTATATTAAAAAAAGAATGCCAACAAACTCAAAGGGCGATCAGGTCAGTGCCAAGTGTCCATTAAACTTTCCATTCCGGAATGCATCCTTGTTTTCAGGAGATAACAGATGAATGGAAGTCTTCCTGGGTAAAGGAGGTATCCGTTCTCTGGACTATTCCCAGAGCAACATAAGAATGGCAGAATAGCGCCCTGACTGGTGTGGGTCAGTGGATAGAGCTTCGGCCTGCGGACTCAAGTGTCCCAGGCTCGATTCTGGTCAAGGGCATGTACCTTGGTTGCGGGCACATCCCCAGTAGAGGTTATGCAGGAGGCCGCTGATTGATGTTTCTCTCTCATCGATGTTTCTAGTTCTCTCTCCCTCTCCCTTCCTCTCTGTAAAAAATCAATAAAATATGTTTTCTTTTTAAAAAGGAAAGAACGGCAGGATAGTTTGGCCCATAAAGACAAGAGGCAGGGCTCCCTTTGCTAAGTAACGCAGACACTCAGGAGGAAACACGTGGAATTCCCAGAATTCCTGTGATCCAGATGTGCAGGCGAATGCAAACCAA
>PVJN01021042.1:0-35183 GCA_004026805.1 Lasiurus borealis
AGGAGGAGGAGGGGGAGGAGGGGGAGAGGAGGGGAAGAATACAATCTAAAAATATTAGGGAGTTCTCACTTAATTTTCACATTCCAGAATTCCAAGTTACAATTCACTCACAATATTTCAATTCATAGAATGAGTTTTGTACTTCTATGTAACCTTAATTCCTCTATCACAGCCATCAAATTTAACTTTTGGTAAAAATAGAAACAAGATAGGGTAAAGGTAGTTTCTTTTTTTAACAATCAGATTAAAGTACTTCTAGTGTGTGTTTTTTTCTCTTTTATTGTGTCAATGTGAATATAACACATTTTTAAAAGATAATCCAAAATATAGTTCAAACTGTAACCCTTGTTAATTATAATGGCTATGTCTTATAGTAATGTGCATGCTGCTGTTATACAAATAGAAATTAGAAAACAACCTCACTTCACAGAGAAGTAACCAAATGGTGCTAAACCGGTTAATCTGAAAGGTGCTCAGAGAACCATTGCTTTTATTTTCCTGCAGAGTCTCCTAGGGATGGGAGGAGATGTCTGGCGCCACAAAAAGAATTAGGCTCTGGTTTGAAGAGAGACTTGAAGGCTATTAAGTTTATTTTAAGAATGTGTTTCTAGAGATCTAACAAAGTTATGTGTTGCTTCAGGCAGTGCATGCATGAAGTCTTGCTGCACCAGGTGTTTTTTTGTTTTTTGTATTTTTTTTCCCCTAGAGGCAGAAGATGTGGATCTTGACAAATTTAACTCAACTTTTGGTAAAGTAATTACTGTTTCTCTGAAACTACAGGGTTGTTTTGTTTTACTTCTATTGTTAATGGGAAAAAGATAATAGAAAATTACTTCTGAGCTGCCTTAAAAAGAGATAATTAAGTCTTTCCCAAATTTATTACACATATATTGTTGGGGGAAATCCCCAAAAGTCTAAATTCAGGATTGATTCTGAGAAACTGACAGGTAGTCTTGTTCAAATTTATAAGGCCTTTAACAAGAGAAACTTACATATATGGGCAAAGAAACTACTTGCTGCCAGTGTTGGCTTGCAGGAGGAGGAAGGGGATTTTGCACCCCTAGGACAGGGTTTCTTTTTTTATAGGAAGTTAATAATAAAAACATATGGTGGATAGTCACATAGACCACCAGAAAGAACAATGCATCTCTAAGTTAACAGATAACATCAGACAGTTATCCACACTCTATAGATTCATTAACCTGCTTCCTGTGACCTGACATTTATCTTTGGGTGACATACCAGCTTTCTGGGGAGTCAGTAAAACCTGAGGCTACAGAGAGTTAAACAGTCACAGAAGGTTAAACAGAAGAAGTTCAACATTTCCCAGATGCCTTTATTGCTGGAGCCATATTAAATCTCTGAAGTGAATCCCCTTACTGTTTAATTTTATATTATTTAAAGCATAACTTTTATGATCTTGTGCTTAAGAAAAATATTTGAGATCACAATCTTTTAAATGGCAATCCCACTGGGCTAAGAGTGAAAATCTATGAATATGTATTCCTCTTCTGCAAATAGCTGTTTTGTAATCTTATCAAATTACAGCCTTTCTGGATCTTGGTAAAATGGGACAGTGATAAAAGGTGCAATCCAGTGTTTATTCTTCCTCTAAAATGCTTGGAGTTTATACATACCTTGTTCATCAACACAATTCTTTTTTTTTTCACTTTTCTTTTTTTAATGAAAAATAATTTTTATTGAGACCCCACTAACAATACAGTCTGTTATAGATATTAAGCTCCTTTTTTCTTTTCAATTCATTCTTTTCAAGTGGTCCCATGAATTTTTCTTCTCTTCCACAGCCTGGAAGCAGCCATGGCTACAGTTGGAGGTGGTATCAATAAACCTGAGGTCAATTTTCTCTAGAGCCCACTCTTTGGTCTGCAAGGACAACATAATTATTTCTTGATAATTATGTATTTTTGTTTAAAATACGGTACCACATTTCCATTTTCAGGAAAAAAATAGTTTCCTTAGCCACTCATATTACAACATTCCAGTGACTAAGTTAGCTTTTAATTTAGATTGCATATTCCAGTAATGTGCATATTGTAAATGAGAATTCACCTTGCAATTATTTGTTTGCTTTATCCTTTGTCCTCTGTAGATATAAACCTGAATTCCTCATTCTAGGAGTGCATACCAATAGGGAAGGCATTCATTCCACTGCTATTAAACTTCTAATTCAGTAAGCTAAGTATTATACAATTAAATCAAGTTCAATCAAGAAAATATTTTTAATCTCTAGGTTAGAAGATACAAACTATTGGTTCTCCTCTTTTTCTTTTTTAAGTAGGATCTGAAAATACGCATATCCTTTTTCTTCCTTTTTTTTAAGAGGTGGGTTTGGGGGAGGGGGCTAATGTTTACAAAAGGTGGGGGATCCCTGCAAGTAAGACTGATTCTGACCCAGCTGTGGCCTGATGAAGCAACCATTGAGCCTGGAAGAAGCATTTTGTTTCCAGTTTCCCTGATTTTTGGTTATGGCCCAAAATTCATTCACAAAGCAATTGGGTCTTACTCTTAGTTTGTGTGAATTTTTCAATGATTTAGTCTTAAATATTTAGAAACTGACCCTGAATTCTTTGTTTTTTTCTCTTAATTCTTACAATTTATCAGTCTCACTATTCATTAGGGTTTGCAATTGGAAGAGGGAAATGCACTCAGAACATGTTTTTATCTATTCAATAGTACTCATTTATAAACTAAGTTAAAGCAAATTAAAATTGACTTAGAACCACTTGTAAGTAGAATCACCTGTAAGTGTAACTTAAGTAATATGATAATTTAGAGGAAGTATAGGAAGAATACTATCAGACTGCATTTGAATTCTAAATCTATCACATACTTAAGGATTTAAAATGAGTAATTTAACCTGATAGTTCCATAGAATGTGGAAATGTCTAACATGCAGAGATTAATTATTGTGAAATATACATGTTATTAATTATTGTGAAATATACATATTATTGAGATAGTATACATGTTATCACCATGACCATGGCCCCCATATGTCCAGTCCTCCTCTCCCAGCATATTCAGCTATTTACACCTGTACTCCAGTGAGTTGTGAGTTTCTTGGGGTGTTTTGTGGGTTTTTATTTGTTTGTTTTTGGTCAGGGAGTCTTATAATTGATTGTTTAATACCTGTGTTGTGTCAATTCAGGTTGGTCAAAGCCCATGCTATTACCCAAGTGTAAGTGTTCTCCACAATCAGCCCAGTCCCATAGTATTACCGAAGCTCTGCCAGGATTCCCAGTCATTAGCTTTAATTTAATGGAAAATAATTATCCAGGGGCCTACCCTAGGAGCCACCAGGAGTGTGATGGTTTTTCTGTTATTCTGTATTAAAGGAAAATCATATTCAGAAGAGTGCTGGTTGATATTTTGTATGAAGAATAGATTGATTAAACATGTCTTTACATTTTTACTTATGATTTTCTCTTTTCCTGGGTCCCAAACATTCATCCAGCAGACTGGGCACAAGTTAGAGATGAGTAACACCCTTATACTATACTCTGAATCTCTACTTTGCTCTGATATTCCAAACATACAGAATCTATATTATTGTTGCCTAACAAATCAATTTATATGATAACTAGAGGCCCAGTGCATGAAATCTGTGCATGGGTAGGATCCCTAGGCCAGCTAGTGATCAGGGCCAATCAGATTCCCCACCTCCCCCCTCCTTCTTTCCTTGTCACCCTCACCACCACTGCCACTGATTGCCTGCTATGTTCTGTGTTACCCCTCATGGTCAGCACACATCATAGTAAGCAATCAAACTCCTGGTCTCCCAGTTGAACTCCCAAAGGGACACTTTGCATATTAATTAGCCTTTTATATCTATAGATGAGCTCTTTTTCTAGAAGATCCTTACAGCCTCAAAAGATTACTTCCATGAGGTCTGTTACTCCACTTCTCAACAAAAGCATGAATAGACATTAATCCTAGATGTGGAATATTGCTTCAACTGAGATCCTACAACAAATTATCCTAAGATTCTCCAGCAGGATTAGGCATTATTCTACATCAGAGTTCATCCCGTGTATATTATTTTCCTATAGGTTAAAAATTATCCTATAAATTTTCTTTGTGTAGCCTCAAATTATGGCAGATAGTTATGGAGTATCCAGGATAATCTTCACCCACAACTGTGTATGGACCTAGTGCTATCATGCCCACGGACAGATGAGTGGAATTGGAGGTCAGGGTGGGCCATCTATGAATGCAATAAAGGTTCCTTTCACTTAGCACTCCTGGCTATGTGCTAGGGAAAGGTTGATAAAAAGAAGACAAAATGTGTGTGGAGGAAGAACACATTTCCACTTCCTTTCCTCCATTTTGTCTTGTCCCTAAAGATTAGTGTATTGTTACTTTTATTGAATAAATGTGATTGATTTTTCTTATTTATAGAAGTTATGTTATAGAAAATTGCTGGTTATATTAACTGCTCCTAGGGGAAATACTAAGTTAGGTTCCCTGTAGGCTTCTGGTTATAACATTTTATGAACCAATTAATATATAACCTTATTTCATGTATGATACTGTTTAAAGATATTTTACTTGATATATATATGTTATTGATTCATTAATTTTGAACTCAAAACCAATAGCACCATCTCTTATGCCTGAACAAGTATATATCCCTTATGTTACAGTCTTCTTGTGTTTAGGAACATTGGACAGTACTTTGACACTAAGATTGGTAGATATGTTAATCAAAATCACACAAAACACAACAATAATGTGGAACTAAATAGACTCTTAATAGGACAGTTGTCTACAGTATGACAGCTGAAACAAGAAGGTAGAGCATTAGGTGATGCATATTTTTCAAAAGGGCTTTGCTAGAGTCCATAAATGAATACAAAAGAGTGATTCTCAACCTTCCTAAGGCCGCGACCTTTGCATACAGTTTCTCATGTGGTGGTGACCCCCAACCATGAAATTTTGCTACCATTATGCATCATGATGTAAATATCTGCATTTTCCTATGGTCTTAGCCGACCCCTGTGAAAGGGTCGTTCAACCCCCAAAGGGGTCGCGACCCACAGGTTGAGAACCGCTGATACAAAAGCACTGCAAGTATTGATTTTAAGCTACAAGTACATTTTAGCAAGTAGACAAATTGTATATCAACCTCTGTTAAAGTAGATGAACAATTCAAGTTTCTGAAATCTCCTGTACAAATACCCATTATGTACCATCTGCGGGTAGTTATGTGATCAAGTAATATTCCTAACCAACAAAAGTACATATACTAAAGTGAATTGCTATACTCTTGACTTCTAAGGTGAACATTGGTGTCTTCATTAACTCCACCTCCACATTATCTGATAACTTTATCTTTAGAGCCTAAAAAAAAAAAAGAGGGTAGTGTGTGAATTAATTAATACTTGAGTTTCATTCCATTACCAAGATTCTTATTTATGCTTTTGGTTAGGAAGTATATGCTTATAGGTGCCTTTCCTGAGAATAGCCTAAAAGAGCACTACATGAGATTATATATTCAATACTAGAGGCCCAGTGCATGAAATTCGTGCACAGGGGGTAGAGAGGTGTCCTTCAACCCAGCCTGCTTCCTCTCCAATCTGGGACCCCTTGAGGGATGTCTGACTGCCCATTTAGGCCAGATCCAGGTAGTATCTGGCCTAAATGGGCAGTCAGACATTCCTCTCACAATCCAGGACCACTGACTCCCAACTGCTCACCTGCCTGCCTTCCTGATTGCCTCTAACTGCTTCTGCCTATCAGCCTGATCATCCCTAACCACTCCCCTGCCAGCCTGATTGATGCCTAACTACTCCCCTGCCCCTAACTGTCCTCCCATGCAGGCTTGGTCCTCCCCTCCAACTGCCCTCCTCTGCAAATCCAGTTGCCTCCAACTTCCCTCCTCTGCCAGCCTGGTCACCCCTAACAGCCCTCCCCGCAGGCTTGATCACCCTCATCTTGTGGTGGCCATCTTGTGTCCACAGGGGGGCAGTCATCTTTGATCACATAGGGGCAGCCATATTGTGTGTTGCAATGAGTCAATTTGCATATTATTCTTTTATTAGATAGGATTAGATAGGATAGATGCCTGGTGCATGGGTGGGGGCCGGCTGCTTTGCTGTGAAAGCTGTCCAGGATCAGAGTAGGGGTTCCCTTGGGGCATGGGGCAGCCTGGGTGAGGGGCCTGTGGTGGTTTTCAGGCTGACCACACATCCTGGTGACCCAAGCAGAGGCCCTGGTATATGGGATTTATTTATCTGCTATAATTGAAACTTTGTAACCTTGGGTGGAGCCAAGCCTCCTCCTTGCTCTGTGGCCACAGCCATTTTTGTTGGGATTTATTGATCTTCTATAATTGAAACTTTTTAGCCTTAAGTAGAGGCCAAGGCAGGCCAGGGTATGTGGAAGCTTGGCTTCCTCCATTGCTGGGGGCAACTCAAGCCTCCTGCTCTCTTAAACTCTATGGCTGCTGACATTTTTGCTGGGATTTATTTATCTTTTATAATTGAAACTTTGTAGCCTTAAGCAGAGGCCAAGGCAGGCCAGGTCAAGCAAAAAACTTGGCTTCCTCCATTGCCAAGACTCCTGCTCTCTCTGTGGCCACAGCCATATTGGTTGGGTTAATTTACATATTTGCTCCTGATTGGCTAGTAGGTGTGGCTTGTGGGTATAGTGGAGGTACAGTCAATTCTCATATTACTCTTTTATTAGATAGGATATTGAATTTGTGTTGTGCCTATTTCTCCCCACTGCTGAGTTATCACATCATTTCTCTTTCTATTAATTTTTATATATAGCCTCTGTATTTCTTTGTGGATATGTTTGCTACCTCTTTTTAGAATGTGCATGTCAGTGGAAATGACAAGAGTGGACATGTATAGAATTAAGAAAGAAAATTATATATCAATTAGTGGCCCTGTGCACATAATTCATGCAGGAGGGGCGTGGTCTCTCTGCCTGGCCTGTACCCTCTCCAATGTGGAATCCCTCTCACAATCCAGACCTGTTCTTCCAGGCTGCTGGGGGCACCGCCACAGCCCATCCTGATGTCCCCCCTCCGGGCCTGGTGGCACTGTGGACTTGCACACACCTCTGCTGGGGAAGGGGGGAGCCCCTGCAGTAACCTCATGTCCAGTAACCTTGCACCTGTCCCTGCCCACCTGCAGCAGCTCAGCCTGGTCATTACTGTGACACCATTAAGACCAATTAGCATATTATCTCTTTATTATATAGAGTAGTGACCCAGTGCATAAAATTCGTGTATGGTGGGGGGTTCCCTCAGCCTAGCCTGCCCCCTCTCACAGACTGGGAGCCCTAAGGAGATGTCCATGGGTAATGAGCCTCAGCCACAGTCTGGCCACCTTCTGTGGGAGGTGACTGGGCTGATCAAGGGAAGGTGCCAGTCCCATCACCCCAATGCTGCAGTCACTGCCAACCACTGCAGCCACCAAGATGTTTTCATCAACACAGACTCTAGTCCCTTCACTGTGAAAAAAATGACAACTTTCTTTAGGCATTTTCAAGGTGTGTCTTTCATAGGATATAACATTTCTTTTTCTCCTTTTTTTTTTTTTTATCCTTACCTGAGGATATGTTTCCATTGATTTTTAGAGAGTGTGGAAGAGAGAGGAAGAGACAGAGAAACATCAATGTAAGGGAGACACTTTGATTGGTCGCCTCCTGCATGAGCCCTGACCTTGGCCTCTGTAACCTAGGTACATGTCCTTGATCAGATTTGAACGGCGATCCTGCGGTCAGTAGGCCAAAGCTCTATCCACTAAGCCAAACCAACTATGGCAGGATATGACATTTCTTAGCCCGCAAACAGCGGACATTTGTTTTATTCCTCCCGGAATGTGGCGGAAAAACCTTAAATCACTTTCTTGGATTCTTATAACCCAAGTTACCAAGAACACTGCAAGTGGTGACATACAGGGAGCTTAGCCAATGAGCTGTCAGAAAAGGTATTCACTCTCAAACTGGTTTGGCACAGTGGCCTGCAGACTGAAGTGTCCCAGGTTTGATTCCTGTTAGGGGCATGTACCTTGGTTGGAGGCACATCCCCAATTGGGAGTGTGCATAAGGCAGCTAATTGATGTTTCTCTCTCATTGATATTTCCAACTATCTATCCCTCTCCTCTCTTCTCTGTGAAAAGATCAATAAAGCATATATATATATATTTTAAATGGTGTTTCCTCTGCAGCTCATGCAGCCCCTGCATTGTATCCACTAGGCTATGGGGGTGTCCCCACCACCTGGTGGTGGCCTCCTGGGTCTCCACACACACCAGAGGCCACTAGCCAGCCTCCCTTACGTGAGCGCTGGGCTGGGGGTGTGGAACCAAACCGCTGCTTCTTGCTGGTGCTCGCGCAAGCAGCTGGGGATAGAACGGGAACATCCTTATCTCTGAATGCCCCCCAGGCCAGCAGCCAACCCTGTCATGGTCTCTGGGCTGGGGGTGTGGACCCAAACTGTCATTTGGCACAGGAGCACATGCAAGTGTCTGTGGGTGGGGTGGGAACATTCCTGTCTTCCTGTCTCTGAATCCCTCCCAGGCCAGCAGCCAGCCCCGTCATGGCGCCGGGCTGAGGGGCATGCGGGAACCCCTGGGCTGCTCACTACAGTAGCCACCGCAGGGGTTTCTGCATGCTCCAGAGGCCAGCAGCCAGCCCCCTGTCATAGGTGTCAGGCTGGATGGAGGTGAGCAGGCCAGCAGGGGATGCAATTGGGGGCAAGCAGGCCAGCAGGGGGGTAGTTGGGAGTGATCAGTCTGGCAGGGGAGGGTGGTTTGGGGAGAGCAGGCCAGTGGTAGGAGGCAGTTGGTAGCGAGCATGTCGTCAGGCAGAGTGGTTAGGAGTAGTCAGGCATGCAGGCAGGCAGATGAACAACTTGAGCCAACAGTCCGGATTGTGATAGGGATGTCCAACTGCCAGTTTAGGCCCAATCCCTGTAAACTGGCAATAGAGACATCCTTCGAGGGGTCCCAAATTGGTGAGGAAACACCACCACCACCACCAACTCCTCATGTACAAATTTCATGCCCTAGGCCACTAGTCTATAATAATGAAAGCAGAATATGCTTATTAGACTGAACAGCTGAACAGTGGAATGACTGTCCAGATGACCTTCCAGACAAAGCTGAGGCTGTGAGGGCTAAGGCAGCCAGAATTGTGAGGGCCGAGCCTCCTGTATGAATGTGTGCATTGGGTCTCGAGTGTGTAAGAAAAATGTAATGGTTTACCTGCTACATTAAGGATTACCTGTGGCTCCGTTCCTTCAGTGATGATGTTCTTAGCAGGTACTGACTAGGGCATAGAGCCCCTTGGGTCCACTGACCCTTTGGCCCAAGGAACAGTCCTTCTTCCAGTGGCCAAACTTGCAACAAAGGGTGCATGTTTTTTAAGGAGACCCCATTTCCAGTGTCCTTCTTGTCCACAGAAATAGTATTACCCCTCTAATGCCTGTTGTAGTCCAGGGCCTGGGTAGCCTGAGGTCACTCAGCTAATAAGTGAGCCTTTTTTTCCATTGGGTGACTTTTTGCTATTCCTCTGCCCTGTGTCAGTTGTTAAAAATACTGAAAGCAATTTTTACTAGTTGCTCAGTGGGGATTCCAAAGCTAGTTTTTGGTAGCTTTCTTGTGATGTCTTGGGATGCCCCCTGGATAAAATGCGACCCCAGAAGTACTCAGCCCTCAACAGATTGAGGGTCAATGTTTGTATACTTTTGTAAAGCTTATGTTAATTGCCCTTGAAAAAAGGTGAGGTTTTTATTCTTTCTTTGAGTAATCCTTTTTATTTTGTCATAAGCTTAATAATACATTTTTCATTCCTCCTATAAGACAAGTAACCATTTGGGTTTAGTGGGTCCTTCCCTATTTATCCCAGTTTGATAAATCCAATTAAGGTTCTGATCTGGAATTGTGTCTCAGTATATGTGATGTTGAGCATGATGATCAACTAATCCATCAGCATAAGCTCTTGCAGTTCCAGAAAAAAACTGTAAATTATTTCAAGTTAAGTTGTAAGTAAATTTACTAGGGTCTTCAGAAAAATGATCACGTTTATTTTTGCAAAGGGCAAGGTTAGACGTACAAAAGGGAACATGAACCCTAATAATTCCTTCACCAGGCTCTCCATTTGTGACTTCCCTCAGAGGTAACATTACAGTTTGGGTGATAATGAGTTCTACTCCTGATAGCAGCAGGACTTTAAGCTGGTGGCTGGTTCTGCAGCAGAAGAAGATTAAACAGAGGCAGCTGTTCTTTGGGGTTTGGAGGTTTGCATCTTGCCAGGGCTGTGAAGAGGGTATCTTCTAATTCATCTGACATTATGGCAACATACATTCTACAAATTTTCATTAACTCTCTGTCTTGGTAAATGATTATAAACATTTGAATATAAAGTATTTCATTCCATTTGCCTTCTTTATGCAAAACAAATAGTGTTATAATTCGTTTGTAGGTCACACTTCCCTGTCCCCACATTAGTATTGGTGCCAAGCTGTATTACAAAAGAAAAGTAATATTTTTATTTTTAACATCTGAGGGTCAAATTTTTCTCAATTCTTTAGGATGCATCCCAAAGGTGAACCTTGTGATAATTGAATTTCGGTTTTTCCACCTGAAAGAGAATAGAGATCACATAGGTCATCCCAATTCCTTCTCCTATGTTGTTTCCACTGACTACAGAAGGAATCCCTTCTCAGGCATGAACTTCCAGAATTAACTAGTCTTACTGTGTAACTCAATTTCCTGGCTACAGTTACCTGAGGATGTGTTTATTCCACGCCCTGAGAATGGCCTTACTAGTGACCAAAGCACTAACCAGATGTCCTGGGAATGGATTTTATTCGACTCACACAAAGGACTCAATTCCATGCCATTTACCTGATCCCCTCCTCATATCTCTATTCCCATGTAATTTTAAATCTCCTTTCCCTCTAAACCCTTCCTCCCTATACCGAGAGCACTCCTATCTTCTTTAGGTGACAGTGCCACCAGTTAATGATCCATTTTTCTTGCCAAAGACCCTGCTAGAACACAATTTGTAGTATTTCTAGCTCCACCAGCCATTTAAAAGACAGGACCCCTCTAATTGCTTACAATATTCTCATTCCCTAAAAAAAAGAAAAAATTGTTTCTCAATATATTTGCCTACTGGAGTGTCTGAATACCCGCCATTTCTGCAGACTCCCCCAATCTCATGAGTCCTGCAGAGCCATGCATAACAGATGCCTGAATAGAGTGGGTAACACTAGCTTTGTCATATCCAAGCAGGAAATTTAACGATATCCTCCAACTTTGGGTAAAGTTCAGTAAAACAAAGCCAACATTCCTTGCTGTACCTATCAGACTTCTCAAGATATTTAACAAATTGTCTTTGGTTCTCAAAGTTAGATATTATATCTCAGAGTATATTCATTAAGAATGTCCCTTTATCCCACTTATCCCATAATTGGCTCAGAGCCAATACCCGAATTAAGGAGGTGGAGTCAAGGGCCCTGATAAGCTTGGTAATAACCTTAAGATTTCAGCTTCAAGTTGTTTGAGCAGGTGTCTTGCCTGTGCCTCTGCTTGCACAACAATAATAGCTGTTGGCTATTAGCTTCTGGTCAGTGTCTTTCCTTACAATGTTTATGTAAACAAGACATTACCCCCTACCTAGGGTAATATCTTGCAAACTTGTGGAGCTTCCAATTAGACATATATTGTTCATCCCTGCTTACCTAGCAAGTTCCTGCCCTGCAAGCCCTACAAAAAGAATGCAAATGCAGATAGAGAGGCCAAAAGCCTGATGATACAGAAAGTTTTGGCAGTTTAGTGGCTAAACAGTAGCTTAAAGTTATTATTTTGGCAGTGATTTCTGCAAACAGATGGGCTAGTGATTAGATGCAGTGGTCCCTGTATGCTGTTTCTGAGTGGCATTACTCTCTAGTCATCCCACACTCATATCTTTCTCAGCTTTTCTCCCAGCCATCTCTCTCCCAGCCATCAGAACAACCAGAAAGTTTGGACCACTGGGTGACCAAACCTTATATGTGCATCCCCAGAGGAGCCAGTCAATTTATTCCAAGTGAAATGGAAGTCCCTATGAGGCCCCTTCAGCTCTTACAGTGCCCTTACTCACATAAGGGCATTCAAGACTCCAAACAGAGTGAGTAATTGCCTTTTCTCTTTGCAACCAGGCAAGCCTAGCTACTCATTTTTCTCATTCATGTCTGTCAGCAGATATAACCTTATTTCAACTGCCAAATTCCTTTTCCCATTGCCCCCCCACCGCCCCCATCCACTCCTTTTTCCTGAAGAAAACTAGCACACATGCATAAAGGGTGAACTGACTGGGAACAAAACTTACTGTGCGTCTGTGTCACCATTAAAGTGATAGCAGGTGACTCAGTAATCCAAGTCATGCACCAGAAACATGTTAGAGCCTCCCAAGTCAGAGAGGGCACTTCCCTATTTGACTCTTGTCATATTCATGAGAAAGAATTCAGATAAGTGACAGAAAGCAGTGTGGAATGTATTAAGGGATAAACTTGTCATACAGCACAAGCAGGCAATTCTGCTAGTCTGAGCACCTCACCTGGTGGGAGTTTAAGAGTTTTATACTTTTCTCTCTATAGGTTTCAAGGTTCTCCTGCCAAGTAGACTACATTTCATGATCCCCCTTTTGCATTTTTTGGCTTTTCCCAGAATTTATGAGAATATCTGGTAATTTCATCTTGGCAGGTCCCAAAACTCCTGACTTCTTTGTTCAGTGACTGAGATAAACTCTCCTTTTATTCCCCCTTCACATTCTCCTGCCCTAGCAGCTGTCCATCCTGCCTAATAGAAGGGTTAAACAGGTATTTAGTCACTAATAATCTCTACTAGCTCACATTTATTCTTAATAACTTAAAATATTTATACAATCTTCAAGAATAGAAGTATGCAATACATTTTATAAAAGGGTCATTTAAAATTACATTGCTCAGTGTTTAAAGAGTTATGTGACATAAATCTATAAGACTTTTACTACACTAGAAAAAAATGAAGCACTACTGAATATTTTTCAACCAATAATTAGACTCCTTAATTCACTTAATCAGCATTTTTCTACCAGTAAGACTGCATTCCTGGGTCATGTGTTACAATAGGGGTAAACACACAAATAAAGTAAACATATATAGTATATGAGGTTATGGGAAGCACTATAGAGAAAAATTAATCAGGATAAAGGAGCTAAATGGTACTGAATGTTGCATTGGGACTTGCTGTTTCACTTAGTGTCAAGGGACAAAGGCCTTAGGACTCAATATTCTTAAAACCTGTAATATCTTGAAGAAATGTGATATAATTTCTGGATTATTTCAGGAAAGGGTTAGAATAAAATTTTATAATTAGCTACAAAGTGTTAAAATTTAGAGAAGTAGAGAAACTATATGGTTAGTAATCTCTTACTCTTTGATATTGGGGAAAGGAAATAGGAATAAAATTCTCAAGACTATAAAACTTTGTTGATCATGAGAGTCACTGAATAAGTCAGAAGTTATTAAGAACAAGTCAAATAAAACTACAGTACTTGCTTTGTTTGTATAAGCTGAAATTGTTATGAAAAAGATATAAAACAAGCAGGAGTTACAAAGTAGCCACTTTACTACAAATAATCATCCTATCTAATAAAGAGGGAATATGCTAATTGACTTTCAAACCTTTCCAAAGATGGCAATGCCCACAGCCATAAGGAGGGAATATGTTAACTGACTGCTATGCCCTCAAATATGGTGATGCTCACAACCACAAGATGGTGGTGCCCAGGGCCGGCCCAGAGGCACAGGCAAGCCTCAGATGGCAGTTGCCCAGCCACCCAGGGCCGCCCGAGGCTCAGGTAACCAGAGCCAGACAAATGATGGGGGCATCGCTTTCCCCTGATCACTGGGACACCTCCTGACCCTGAGGGCTCCCAGACTTAAAGAGGGGTAGGCTGGGCTGAGGGACTCCCCACCTCCAGTTCATGAATTTTCATGCATCAGGCCTCTAGTACTTCTATAGATTTCTTCTGTCAAAAAATAAGTGTATTTTGTTTTATCCTAGGAACTATGTGGGACTTGGAAACATGAAAGGTAAATTCAACCAGAGCCTATCCTGCTGTTCTTAGGCAGTTAGAAGCAGACACATGTGCATGTAGATAAACAATTCCAATTTACCCTGATTGGAGATGTAGAAATATACAAAACAATAAACAAGAAAACCAATTTTCCTACAGAATCTTAACTGTAGTGGGAATTCTCTTTAATCAATTGATAATTCAAAGTCACTGCAGTTTTATTTTCAAAATTTCTATAAAAAATGAACACTTTTCCCCTTCTTTGTGCATTCACTATGTTTCCCTTTGTGCAGATTTATTTTGTCATCAGTTTATTATCCTTGATGTTTTCCTATCTTCATTTGTTCTCTAGAGTAGCTCTCTCAGTGTGAACTCTGAAGAGAAAAAAACAAATTAAAATTGGGCTTGTAGCTGTGTTTATTATTTGGCCTTTCTTCCACCCTTTTAAAGAAAGACTTAAAAGAAATTACTGTCTTCATTTATAAACCTCATGTTTGTCTACAATAATTGGTGTAGATCAAAGGAAATAAAAGGGTATGTGCAAAGTGGTCAGCTGATAACCATTTCACTTTTCATTCACCTAGAAGAGCAGCTTTCTTGTTGGAAGATCACAAACAATGTTTATTTTCTCTTGATAGGCAGCCAGCTCCAATTTGGTAGAAAAGTTAGAGGAGAAATCTTTATCTTCACAGTAGAATGGAATTGATGAAAAGAGCTTTTTGTTGTAAGAAATGGAGTGGAATATAATAGAGAAGGGAGGCAAAGACTAGGATATTTGTTTTTTCTTAAGTGGTTATAATTAAAGTCTTTCACCCAATTGCTCAGTCAACCAGAAAAAGTTAATTTGTGAAGTTCTGTGTGTTTTTAACATCTCATAACCCTCTGTATTGAAAAACTTGCTCTCCTGAGTTATCTTGTGAGACATAAGTTATCCTGCAACTTGGGTACTTGATTTTTTAAAATAAATTAAATTGCTTCCTTCCCCCTTGCTATTTTCTTCTCCTAAAGATCAAGGAATTTTATGAAGAATTATGTCAGCTATTGTATACCTGTGTAACAGTTATTGAATATAAACTGTATCTTCATAATCTGTATCATATTTTAAAGTTGTGTATCAAACAAAGTAACTAGTATAGTGATTCTGTTTTTTAAAAAAATATTTATTGAAAGTATTACATAGGTCCTCCTTTTTCCCCCCATTAACCTCTCCCAGCCTGCTCCCATCCTCCAACCTTCCATACCCTCCTCACCCCATTATCTGGGTTCATGGGTTATATATATATATACATATATATATATATATACATATAAATTCATTGATTGATCTCTCTCCCCTTCTCTCTCCCCTGCCTTCCCTTTGAAGTTCCAACAGTCTGTTCATGCTTTTATGTCTCTGGGTCTATTTTTGATCATCAGTTAATTTGGTTCATTAAATTCCACATATGAGTGAGACCATGTGATACTTACCTTTCTCTGATTGGTTTATTTTGCTCAGCATAATATTCTCCATGACTATCCATACTGTGGCAAATGATAAGAATTCTTTCCTTTTTAGTGTCACATAGTATTCCATTGTTTAAATGTATCATAATTTTTTATCCACTCATCTGCTGATGGGCAATTAGGCTGTTTCCAAATCTTAACTATTGTAAATTATACTGCTATGAACATAGGGGTGCATATATTCTTTCTGATTAGTGTTTTGGGGTTCTTAGGATATATTCCTAGAATGGGGATCACTGGATCAAATGGCAATTCCATTTTTAATTTTTTGAGGAAACTCCATAATGTTTTCCAAAAATGTCTTCACAAGCAGTGTACTTAAGGTTCCTCTTTTCTCCACATCCTTGACAACATTTGGCATTCGTTGATTTGCTCATAATAGACATTTTGACAGGTGTGAGGTGATATCTCATTTTGATATGCTCTAATGACTTTGGAGAGGTGCTGATTTAGATCCTTTGCCCATTTTTTAATTGGATTATTTGTCTTACTTTTTTAAGTTATATGAGTCCCTATATATTTTGGAGATTAACCCCTCATCAGATGTATCATTGGCAAATACATTCTCACATGTAGTGGGCTGTCTTGTTGTTTTATTAATGGTTTCTTTTGAAATTCAGAAGCTTTTTATTTAAATATAGACCCATTTGTTTATTTTCTCCTTAATATCCATTGTCTTGGGTGATGTATCAGTAAATATATTGCTACAAGAGATGTCTGAGAGTTTCGATCCTACAGTTTCTTCTATGACTTTTATGGTTTCATGTCTTACATTTAAGTCTTGTACCCATTTTGAGTTTATTCTTGTGTATGGTGTAAGTTGGTGGTCTAGTTTCATTTTTTGCATATACCTGTTCAATTTTCCCAACACCATTTATTGAAGAGACTACCTCTACTCCAATGTATGGTTTTATCTCCTTTGTCAAATATTAATTGAGAATAATGGCTTTGGTCGATTTCCAAGTTCTCTTTTCTGTTTCATTGATCTATATGCCTGTTCTTGTGCCAGTAACAGGCAGTTTTGAGAACAGTGGCTTTGAAGTATAACTTGATGTCTGGTATTATAATCCCTCCAGCTTTGTTCTTCTTCCTCAAGATTGGTGCAGCTATCTGGGGTCTTTTTAGTTTCATATAAATTCTTGGAATGTTTGTTGTAGGTCTGTGAAATATCCCCTTAGTATTTTAGTAGGGATTACATTGAATCTATAGATTGCTTTGGGTGATATGGACATTTTAATGATGTTGATTCTACCAACCCATAAATATGGTATATTCTTCTACTCAGTTATATCTTCCTCTATCTCTTTCTTCAATGTCCTGTAGTTTCAGAGTTCAGGTCTTTTACCTTCTTGATTAACTTTATTCCTAAATATCTTAATTTTTTTATTGCAATGGTAAATGATATTGTTTTTTAGTTTCTCCTTTTGATAGTGCACTATCCTATATAATAAAAACCCAGTGACTGAAACAGTAGAATGACCAGAATGACCAACGACCAGCTGGTAGCTATGACAAGCACTAACCCAGACCTTGCTGTTGGCTTCCTGAGAGCCCAAAATCCCATTCACCAGCACCCCTGACCCTAGCAAGAGGGAGAATGGAACCAGATACCCGCATCCAGGACCCTGACAGTAGGGAGTCAGGGAGCCCCATTCCTCGTGGAATAGGATGTTCATCAACTTGCTGTCTGTGCCCTGACAGCACAGAATTCTGTTTATCTGCACCCCGACCTTGAGAGCAGGGAGGCAGGAGCCCCATTCCTCACAGAATCAGCTATTGTTCAGCTTGCTGTATGCACCCTGACAGCCCAGAATCCCATTCACTCACACCCTGAACCCTGACAGCAGGAAGGTAGGAGCCTGATACCCTCACCCTAGACCCTGGCAGGAGGGAGGAGGGAATAGATTTAAAGACCAACTATTGGCACAAAGTACCCCTGAAACTAAAATAAGCCAGTGTTGGTGACAGAATGTATCTGAAGACCAACAATTGGTACAGCATACCTCTGCAGCTGAAAGAAATTGGTGTTATCAACAGAAAATGTCTGAAGACCAATGATTGGCAAAGTACAACAGAAGCTAAAAGAAAGCATTGTTACTGGCAGAATGTATCTGAAGACCAACTATTGGCACAACGTACCCCTGCAGCTGAAAGAAGCCAACATCATAGACAGAATATATCTGAACATCAACTATTGAGACAATGTACTTCTGAAGCTGAAAAAGGCCAACATCATTGACAGAATATATCTGAAGACCAACTATTGAGACAATGTACATCTGAAGCCAAAAGAAGCTGGTGTCATTGACAGAATATGTTTCAAGAACAGTCATCAACAAGTACAACCAATAGTGGTAGGAACTGCCTTCACAGTGAAAATGGAGTAGTTGAGGATGCATTTAACAAACATAATTGTGGTGGATGACTGTTACATGTCACTTTTGCCTATCACTAATTTCTCCAATGAAAAGCCAGCTGATGGAAAGTTTACTTGATGTTATATAGCAAAGATAAAGATTGTCCAAATGATATACATTTTCCAGAATACCTGGCATATTTTAAAAAATTAATGATACACAAAGATTCTAACAGTAAAAATTTCATGGAAAATATTTGTTCAATAAATAGGTCTTTTGCTTTTGCTTTAATGGGTGCAAATATTGCATCACAATCAGGATATGGAACATACTGTTTTAGAATACACAAACAAGTTTATCACTGTACTGAAACTTTACATCCTTTGGATGGTGTTTCTCAGAAGTTTGCTCAATTCAATATTTTAGATATGGCCAATGTGATAAGTAAAAGATTAGGAATGCCACAAAACCAAGGTTATTCAGAAAGATGCATGATCAACATCAACAACCTCACGTATGAAATAAATGAATTAACAAAATCATACAAGATGCTACATGAGTTAGAAAAAGAAGCTGAATCTGAAGTAGCAGAGAAAGGTATTGCTCCCACAGAAGTAACAATGGCAATTAAATATGATTGTAATAATGGTTCATGTAGATATCATTATTCCCATGTAACCGAAGTTGCCATCATATTCAGAAACGAATCAGAACCTCCTTCTGAAAGGGAGTTGCTCATTCTTTGTAAACCAGAACCCAATAATCTGAATACCACTTAAATGAGACAAATCAATATCCTGTTTCCTACATTAGATGCAATAAAGTATTTTATTCTTTTGTCCACATGGTGAGAAAAACTGGGGAAAGATATTGCATTAAGACTCAGAGACAACAGTATAATCAATAATAATCCTAGACAAAATGTAAGGACACGAGTCACACAGATGCAATATTATGGATTTCATCTCTCTGTCTGGGACACATTCAATCCTATTTTAAATGCAGAAAAATTAACTCAACAATATATTGTCAATTCACATTAAAAAATGGAAGCTAATTGGATAAATTTTATTAAAGCAAACCAATCTAAGTTGAGAGTTGAAAAATATAATGGTTTGATGGATTATCTCAGATCTAGATCTGAAAATGACAGCGTGCCAATTGGTAAAATGATACTTCCGTCGGCTTTTGAGGGTAGTCTGAGAAATATGCTACGGCAATATCAGGATGCTATGGCAATTGTAATGAAGTGTGGCAAGCCCAATTTCAATCTGAAATGGGCAGATATTTACAACAATAGCAAAAACTTGAAAACAGATCTGACTTGGTAGCCAGGTTTTTTTAATATTAAGCTGAATGTTCTTTTAAATTATATATGTAAATCTGATTTATTTGGCAAAGTTACAGCTAAAATTCATGTCATTGAATTTCAGAAACAGACTGTTTCATGCTCACATATTATTGATATTAGATAGTGAATCCAAATTACGAACAGAATATGACATTGGCTGTATAGTTAAAGCAGAAATTCCAGTGAAGACAAGTGTCCTCGACTTTTTCAAATTGTAAAATCAAATATGGTACATGGACCATGTGGAATACAAAATCTAAATAATCTGTGTATGGAACATGGGAAATGTTCAAAGGGATATCCAAAAGGATTTCAAAATGAGAGCATTGGAAATATTGATGGATATCCCAAATACAAATGAAGATCTGGTAGCATGATGTCTATTAAAAATAGAGTTGAATAACACTTGGATTGTGTCTTATAATCTGTATTTGTACCTTAAATATAACGGTCATATAAATATTGAAGTCAGCACATCAATTAAGTATCAAATATATGTATTTAAATCCGTCTAAAAAATGATACAATTGTGCAAATATTCAAATTTCTGGAAAAAAATTATTAATCATGACAAAGTACAAGACTTCATTAACTTCAGGTATGTGAGCACTCCTGAGGCTATTTGGAGACATTTTGCAATGCAAATGCATGACCAATCTCACACAATCAAAGATTAGCTATTAATTTGCCAAATGATCAGAATTTGTATTTTCATACCGATGATTTTGCTGAAGTATGTAGTAGATAGGGCTAAAAGGCATAACTCGACTTTGATGGCTTGGTTTTTATTGAATAGAGAAGATACTGATGTATGTAATTATTATTATTGGGAGATTCCACATTATGTGTTTAATAATTCTTCATGGAGAAAATGCCAAAAGGATGGGGATAAAGTATTAGGAAGACTGTTCACTGTGAGCTTTAAAGAACCAGAACAATATTACCTTAGACTTTTGCTTCTTCATTTAAAAGGTGCAATAAGTTTTGCTGATCTGCGAACTGTAGGAGATGTAATTTATTATACAATTCACAAAACTGCTAAACATAGAGGATTATTAATTGATGACACTATCAGGAAAGATGTGATTAATGATACAATCATTCTTAATATGCCAAAACAACTATGGCAACTTTTTGCAACATATGTATGTTTGGATGTCCTTCTGATGCAGACAAATTATGGGATGAGAACAAATCTCATTTTATTGAAGATTTTTGTTGGAAATTACACTGAAGAGAAGGAGCTTGTGTGAACTGTGAAATGCATGCTAATGAAATTCAAGAAGTATTCACATTGCATGGAATGAAATGTTCGCATTTCAAACTTTCAAACTATCCTTTATTAACAAATACAACTCCATGTGATGAATCCTTTGACAACAGGCAGAGGTTTTGATAAATTCTCTGAATGATGAACAGTTGGCAGCCTTTCAGACTATAACTTATAGCATTGAGGATCAAACTGTATACCCCAAATGCTTTTTCTTGGATGGTCCAAGTAGTAGTGGAAAAACATATCTTTATAAAGCTTTAATACATTATATTAGAGGTCATGGTGGTACTCTTTTACCCACACAGTGTACAGGAATTGCTGCAAATTTACTTCTTGATGGAAGAACCTTTCATTCCCAATATAAATTACCAATTCCATTAAATAAAACTTCAATGTCTAGACTCGATATAAAGAGTGAATTTGCTAAAACCATTAAAAAGGCCCACTTCTCATTATTGATGAATGCAGCATGGGATCCAGTCATATTAGACAGATCACTAAGAGAAATTATGAATTTGAATGTTCCATTTGGTGAGATAGTTTTTCTTGGAGGGGATTTTTAACAATGTCTCAGTATTGTGCCACACGCTATGCAATCGGTATATAGTACAAACGAGTTCAAAGTACTGTAATATTTGGGGATGTTTCAGAAAGTTGTCTCTTAAAACAAATATATTCTACTTAGAGCAAATGATTAGTAAAACTTGGAGATGACATACTTGATAGCAGTTTTCATTTAGGAATGGCTATTATTGAAATCCCCCATGAAATGATTTGTAATGGATCTATTATTGAAACTACCTTTGCAAATAGTATATCTATAGGTAATATTAAAAATATACCTAAACGTGCAATTCCTTGTCCAAAAAAGGAGCATGTTCATAAATTAAATGATGAGATTTTCACACCTATTTGAGTGATGATTCCAACAGATGATGCCGAAAAGGAAAATTTTCCCATCGAATTTCTTAATAGTCTTACTCCTTCAGGAATGCCATGTCATAAATTAAAATTGAAAGTAGGTGTAATCATCATACTACTGAGAAATATTAATAGTAAATGGGGTCTCTGTAATGGTACTAGATTTATTATCAAAAGACTAGAGGCCAAGTGAACAAATTTGTGCACCTTGGGAGGAACTGTGGGCCGCATGGCTGAGGAGGGCATAGGGGTGGGTCTCAGCCCATCCTCCATGCCTCTGCCCATCCCCTCCCCCCACAGTCCCTGAGACACTGTCTACCAACAGACCTGCCCCCCCTGCCAACACTCCCGTGTAATGAAGGTGCTGAGCAAATGGGGCCAGTGCCAACAGGGGGTACAAGTGGCAGCTGTTTCTCCAATTGCCCCTCAGGAGCTGGGGGAGGTGAAGAAGCCCTCAGGGGTGATCAGGGCTGACAGCCACTGCTCACACCCGCTGATGACACAGAGTGATTGGGGCTGGCACTGGGCACCAGCAGCGGGTGAGAGCAGTGGCTCTGGTACTGGCTGTGGATGCAAGTGGGACTGTCACTGGCAGTGGGTGTGAGAGGCGGCTGCCAGCCCTTATCACTCTTCAAGAGTGGGGGGAGGTGGAAAAGCCCTGGCAGCAGGTGCAAGTGCTAGGTGGGACCATGGTGCATGGGAGCAAAGAAATTTCAGTAACCACCTGAGGCTCTCAGCCCGATGACAGCAGCCAGTGGCTAGCCTTGGTCTGGAACCCCTGCTGATCTACTCCATCATCCCAGGTGTCTGACATCTGCCATGTTCCTCGGACACCCCCTGGTTGATAGCACATGTCATAGTGACTGGTTGTTCAGTTGTTCTGCCATTCAGTCTATTTGCATATTAAGGTTTTATATATATAGATTGCGACCTAACATAAATGAAGCTGAATTATTAACAGGATCTGTGGAAGGAGAGGTTGTTCTGATTCTAAAATTTATTTGTCCTCGTCTGACACTGGCCTCCCATTTAAATTAATTTAAAGACAGTTTCCTGTGATGCCAGCACTTGCAATGACAATTAATAAATCACAAGGACAAATTCTAGACAGAGTAGGAATATTCCTACCTAAACCTATTTTTGGACATGATCAGTTATATGTTGCTTTCTCTCGAGTTCGAAGAGTGTGTGATGTTAAAGTTGTAAATACTTCATCACAAGGGAAATTAGTCAAGTACATACTCAGAAAGTGTTTTTACTCTTAATATGGTTATACAGGGAGATATTAGAATAAGTTTAATCAATTATCAGTCATTGTTTGTATCAATGTTTTTATATCATATTTTTGTTGTTTTTATAGCATGTTTTTGTTGTTATTGTATCAAGTCTTTGATGTTGTTATATCATGTTGTTATTGTATATTTATTAATAAATTTATATATTATTTACATATACATTTTACTAATTTTCTTTTATCTCTGATATTTCATTAAAAAGAAAGGGTGAATAGTGATATTAAAGTATTTATTTTAATTAATTCTCTTTCAATGTGCACAAATTTGTGCACTGGGCCACTAGTTAGTGTATAAAAATGTAATGGATTTTTGGGTGGCAATTTGGTAGCCTACTACATTTCCAAGTTCATTTATTAAATCTAGTAGTTTTTTTATGGAGTCTTTAGGGTTTTCTATGTACAGTATCATGTCATCTGTGAATGAGAGTTTTACTTCCTCCTTTCCAATTTGGATGCCTTTTATTTCTTCTTCTCTGATTGCTATGGCCAGGAGTTCCATAGCTGTGTTGGACAAGAGCTGTGATAGAGGGCATCCCTGTCTTGTGCCTGTTCTTAGGGGAAATGGTTTTAGTTTTTGCCCATTGAGTATGATGTTGGCTGTAGGTTTGTCATATATGGCCTTTGGTATGTTGTGGTGTTATCCCTCTATTCACACTTTGCTGAAAGTTTTCAACAAAAAAGGGTGTTGGATTCTGTCAAATGCTTCTTCTGTATCAATTGATATGATCATGTGATTTTTGTCTTGCAATCTCTTCATGTGCTATATCACATTTATTGATTTGAGAATATTATATTATCCTTGCATTCCTGGAATAAATCCAATGTGGTCATAATGTATGATCTTTTTAATGCACTGCTGGATTCGATTTGCTAAAATTTTGATTTTAGCATCTATGTGCTCTTTGTCATATCTTTATCTGGTTTTGGAATTAGGGTAATCCTGGCCTCATAGACATTGTTTGGAAGTGTTCATTCCTCTTAAATATTTTGGAATAGCTTGAGGAGAATAGGAGGTAGTTCTTTGAATGTTTGGTAAAACTCCCCTGTGAATCCATCTGGACCATGGCTTTTGTTTGCTAGGAGTTTTGTGTGTGTGTGTGTGTGTGTGTGTGTGTGTGTGTGTGTTTTATTACTGCTTCAATTTCATCAGCAGTTACTGGCCTATTCATGTTTTATGATTCTTCCTCATTGAGTTTAGAAGGTTGTATTTTCCTTGGAATATGTCCAATTTGTCCAGGATGTCCAGTTTGTTGGAATAAAGTTGTTCTTAGTATTTTTTATGTTCCTTTGTATTTCTGTGGGCTCCGATGTTACTTTACCTCTTCAGTTTCTAATTTTGCTTGTTTGGATTCTCTCTCTTTGTCTCCTAGTGAGTCTGGCTGGAGGTTCATATTGCATTATTAAAGTAGTCTTGGCATTTTTAAGGTTATTCATTCACAAATTTGGTGCTTTAAATTTTTGTTTTCTAGGTAGAAACAAGTTAACCAAGCAGCATTTTCACCTGAATTGGGCATGGATCTCCTTTGAAAAGGAATATTACCTGATCAATGAAGACTCCAAATTTCTAGATGTTGTTATTAAACGTAGAGGTTTCTTGGGAGAGACTTCATTTATAAGTAAGTTTAATTTCTACCTTTGTCACAAAATCTCCGTTTTCTAGCAAAAGTTCAAAATTTTATAATGATTAAAATATTTTTTGTTTTACTGCTTTAGTTTTAAAGATTAGGAAGATGTTGACATTTAAATGTCCTTTAACTGATAAAGAAAAACATGTCAAAAGTTTTATGTCAAGGCTAAATCATTAAGACAAAGGCTTTAAAAATAGAAAATGTGAATTAAAATATATACCTCTTCAAATCTACATATGATCTTTCTGTGATATAAAATAACTTTACAAAACTGTCAGTAATAAACCATAAATTTAAAAAAAAATGTTAAATGTCTCTAGACCTTAAATAAGTGTAGGCAATTGTGTAATTTAGTCATAAGATTCAAATGTGAAAATAACAGTGTAAAACATATGTAAAAGTACTTTAATAATAAAGAAAAAACTATTCAGTACCATATTATCCATCCTATCTAATAAAGAGGAGATATGTTAATTGACCCTAAAGCCATTGCAAAGACGGTAGTCCCACAGCCAATAAGAAGGCAATATGCTAATTGACTGCCACACTCTCAAAGATGGCAGCACTCACAGCCAATTATGAGGGAATATGCTAATTGACTGCCATGCCCTCAGAGTTGGCAGCACCCACAGCCACAAGATGCCAGTGCCCAGTCCCTTCAGCCCCACTGGGACGGCAGGTGTATAGCAAGGTCGGGCCCACCCCCAAGAGGGCCTGAGTGCTTCACACCCCTACTTCCAGAGTCCTGGAGTCCCCTGAGCCCCCTAGATGCCCAGGGCCAACCCAACACACAAGCAAATCTCAGATGTCAGCTGCCCAGGCACTCAGGGCCAGCCTGAGGCACAGGCATGCCTCGGATAGTGGCCCCAGCTTGCACTGCTGGCAGTGGCAGCAGCAGAGGTGTGATGGGGTGTCACCTTCCCCTGATTGTCTGGTTGCCTCCCTCCCATTAGGGCTTCTAGAATGTGAGAGGGGGAAGGCTGAGCTAAGGGACCCCTTCTCCAGTGCTGAATTTTCATGCAGTGGGCCTCTAGTTAAAATATAATTTACTATTTGTTTATTGCATTTTAATGCTCAATAAAGTTTCAAGAACCCCAACACTGCATAAAAGCACTACATAGAATATATATGTTGTGACTTTTCTTCAGTACCAACAGAAAAGTTTTAAATACTAATCATTTTTTGCTAGTTTGCCCTTTTGAATGAAACAGTCAAAAGCAATTTTCTAAAACTCCAGTTCAAGCTCACATTCAACTTCATATAAGTGTAAAATAGTATTTTAACCAATAAGTATATTGGTAATTTTAGTCAGTAATATAGTTGGCACAAAATATTTGCTATTTTGAAAAAAATAATAGCATCCCAAGAAATTATATGTTCATAGACAAAAGAGTTTTTATTGAGTGAAAGTATCAACTAAGATATGAATCTAGAAAAATGTTGGCAAAATGAAAAGTTGTAATTGTGTTTATGTCTTCAAAATGCTGTTTGGATATTTTACTGGTCTATAAATTAAAATGCTTTAAATAATAGATCCCCATCCACACACATGAGCACACCCAACACACATTCTTGCCACAGTCATAATTCTCACCTGCTCCCCATAATTTCCTCTTATGTTTAGATGCTAGATAATAATTATCTTGTAATTTTAAAATAATCTTTGTTTTACAACTTCAGAAAAGGGTTTTTCACACAATGCTCTTCTTATTTTTTTTTTTTCAGAGAGAAAGGGACTGGGAGAGAGAGAGAGAAACATCAATGATAAAAGAGAATCATTGTCTGCCTCCTGAATGCCCCCAACCAAGGAGCAAGCCTGCAACCCCAGGCATATTCCCTGAATGGGAATCAAACCATAACCTCCTGGTCTGTAGTCAACGGTCAACCACTGAATCACACAAGCTGGGGTCTGCTGACCTTTTAAGGTTACTCTGAATCCAGGTGGGGTTGGTCTGCCTGCAGATCCATTCTGCAGCAAGGGCAGCTTTGCTTCCATCTACTTTATTTGCATGTGCCTCTTCTTAGGCTGTCATTTACACTCTCTGTGTTTAACTTTTCTAGAGCATAGTGAATGGTTTATTGCTCTCTTTTTTAGAAGCATGTTCTCTCTGGACACACACACATGTGCTGCAGAACAAGAACATGGCCCTGTCTTTCTTTTTGTCAGTGAGAAATTAATCTTTACTGTGCT
Organism: Lasiurus borealis; assembly: GCA_004026805.1. Lineage (NCBI taxonomy): Eukaryota > Metazoa > Chordata > Mammalia > Chiroptera > Vespertilionidae > Lasiurus > Lasiurus borealis. The sequence continues at coordinate 26,601 of PVJN01021042.1, forward strand.
TTGTGCTTAGAAATAAATCAGAGAAAAATCAAAAGAATAACTAAAAAAACTGCCTTATTTAATAATTCTTTGTAATTTCTTCATTTATTTGAATTTTACTTGAATTCCCACTCCTAATGAGTTTATTTACTTATTCACTCACAAGTAGCCCATTGTAGCAATGGGAATGTTAATAGTTGAAAAATATTTTTTAAGCAATATTTTCAGATTTTTCTCTCCATTGCTTTTTTAAAAAGCTGAATGTTAAAATGTCAAACAAGAGTTTTTTTTCTTGTGAAGTTATTTTTTCAACGCACTAGTATTTTCTATGTGAGATCAACACCAGCAATTTTAAAAAGGTTCTTTAACTCTGCTTGGTTAACCTCACATGTTAGTTAGTAACCAAAGGAGATAGAAAGTTGGAAAGACTTTTATGTGTAGCCCATACCCATGAGTCATGGGAGTCAGTAATAGAATGATGTAGAACAGGAAATGAAAATCAGATTAAAGTGAAGGGAAATCTTGTAGGAGCTCTACAATGAATATGTTTTAGGTTACTGTTCTATGACCTCCACTTTCATTTATGGACTTTTAGAAATAGATAATTTGCATTATAGCTAAATGAAAAATATCACTTACCTTCAAGAATACAGTTAGTAAATTATAAATTACATGAAATTTATACATGTATTTCCTCAGAAGTGAGTACACATTTATAACCCATTAAAATGCATAATTTCATTTCTCAAAATTATTTGCATCAAGAATCTTATTGCCACCAGTTATTGAACATCTATACTGATAAAAGGGTAATATGCTAATTAGACTGGGAGATCTTCTGGGAGACCAGCAGTTGGGGGCTATGAGGCCAGCATGGAAGGACAGTTGGGGGCCATGAGGTAGGCCAGGGAGAGAAAATGGGGCCATGAGGCCAGTAGGGTAGGACATTTGGGAGCCATGAGGCCTGGGAGAAGGTAGTTGGGAACCATGACAGCTGAAAGGAGAACAGTTGGAGGCAATGTGGCCAGCAGGGGAGGGCAGTTGGGAGCTATGAGGCTGACAGAGGAGGGCAGTTGGGGGCCATCAGGCTGGCCAGGAAGAACAGTTGGGGGCCATGATGCTGGCCAGGGAGGGCAGTTGGGGCTATGAGGCTGGCCAGGGAGGGCAGTAGGGGGCCATGCAGCCTGCAGGGGAGGGTAGTTGGGGGCAATCAGGCCAGTGGGTGTGGCAGTTGGAGACAGGCAGGCTGACCCGGGGTAGAGGGGTGGCATTTAAGGGCAAGAAAGCCAGCAGGCAGAGTAATTAGGGGTGATCAGGCAGGCAGGCAGGTGAGCAGTTAGGAGACAATGGTCCAAGATTGCAAGAGGGATGTCCAACTGCTTGTTTAGACCCGATCCACGAGGAGATCCAGATTGGAGAGGGTGCAGTCCAGGTTGAAGGACACCCACGTCCTGTGCACGAATTTCATGCACCAGGCCACTAGTTTACTAATAAACAGTATTTCAATAAGCACATTAAATACTTTTATCTTTTCTCCTTATAACAACCCTCTATTCACTAATTTAATTAATGTTTTATTGAGTGCTTATTAAATGCCTGACAATTCATTAGGTTATGGACTATGAAGTGATAATAATGATAGTTAACATTTATTGGGTTCTTATTATGTGTCAGGCCTGGTTCTCAATAACTTATATATGTAACCTCATGAGAAGAATCTCATTATATCCCTCATCACACAGATAAGGGAATAGAAAGTTTTTATGCCCATAGTTACATAGCTACTAAGGAGCAGCACTGCAGTTGACTCCAGAGTTGACTCTCTAAACTATGACATATTGTGTTCTTAAATTGTCTACAAGTAAGGTAGTTAATAATTTGCCTGTAATCCCAAAGCCTTCATGTGGCCAAAGTATAATAAAAAAAAATCAATTCTCTCATTTCAAATGTACCTTACATAACCTCCCTGTCATTTTTTTTCACATCAGACAAAAAGGCTGAGTTGTAGCATCACTTAGTATATAAAAGTAATATGATTTGTTTTATAATTAATACTAGAATTTTAAAAGCATACATTTAAGCAATTTATAAGCTTTTTAATTTCCAGAGTTCTTTTTGCCCCATCTAATAATATAATTTATTATATAAATGGTTTACCCTCTAAATATGTTTTATCTCCAAGGAAGGGCATTGTTTTGAACATTGAGTATGCTTGACTGTCTCATCTACCACATTAGATTAAAGTGTGAACTAATATGTTTCCTCCAGAATCTACACATCATTTCTTCAGCCTTTATTAAAATGGGGCACCTATTTTACATAGAACTTTGTGGAAATATGAAGTTTGTAGTATGTGTCTACCCACCCTTAGATTTTAATGCACATAGATTTACGTGGGAATCTTGCTAAAATGTTGATTCTGATTCAGTAGGTCTGGGGTAGGGCTGAAACTGCATTACTAACAATCTCCAAGATGTTGTTCATGCTGCTGGTCCATGGACCATACTTTAAGTAACAAGATACATTAGCACTGCCCTCATAGTAAATACTAATTATTATTATTATAAAAAGTGAATCTTTATTTTTCAGACAAAGCAAATTTAGCATTCCATGGTAGAAATTCTAACACAAACTTAGTTTAAAGAATACTAGTATATAGTAAGCCCTGGGCTGGTGTGAATCAGCGATTAGAGCAAGCATGTCAAACTCAAAGGCTAACACAGGCCAAATCAATGAGGTATGGGGCCTGCAGGCGGCAAGTTTGGCATGCTTGGATTAGAGCATTGGCCTGAGCACTGGCAGGTCTGGGTTTGATTCCCAGTCAAGGGCATGTACCTGAGTTGCAGGTTGGTTCCTGAGCCAGTTGGGGCTCATGCAGGAAGCAACTAGTCAATGTGCCTCTCTCACGTTGATGTTTCTCTCTCTATTCCCTCTCCATCCCTTCCTTCTACTCTTTCTCTAAAAAGCAATGGAAAAACCTTGGGTGAGGATTTAAAAAAAAAGAACATATAGTAAAACCACAATGGGTCAAAAGTAGAATACAATCATGAGCACCTCCAGTGGAATATTTCCATTGTAGGAGCAACACCCAATTATCCATTTTATAGAATCAGAATGGGGTCTACTTTGTAGTGCACAGTCAAATGATATACAAAAAGTTAATGTGAACAACCTTAATAATTCAATTGAAAAATGAAACTAACACAGTGATTTTATGATTCTGTGAAGGTATTGGCACAAGAGATGGGACTGCAGAAAAAGATAAAGACTTTAAAGGTAAAGCACAGAAACAAGTGCAGTTCAACCCAGGCCAGACCAAGGCCACATGGAAAGTGCACATCATGAGTGATGAGGAACATGAGCAGTCTGAGACCTTCCAGGTGGTTCTCTCAGAACCAGTGCTGGCAGCTCTGGAATTTCCCATGGTGACCACAGTAGAGATCATTGACCCAGGAGATGGTAAGAGCTATTGTTAACTTGTGTTGCTGCTGTTGGTTGAGTTTTTATGACAAAATACTTTATAAAGAAAGTTTTAAATTCAACTTTTGGGCTTTCTATAGAGAGAAATTTTTAGATTAATGCTTCAATAGTCTCCGATATGCTGATGAAAGAGGAAATGCAAAAATTAATGAAGGGAAGCTATATATTTTCAAGTAAATGGTGGGGTTGAGGATGGATTGGAGGGGGTTAAAGGGGGAAAAAGGTGGACATATGTAATACTTTCAACAATAAAGAGTTTTAAAAAAGAAAACACTAAAAAATAATTGTAGAATCGTCAACATGCTATAATATTATCCTTTAGAACCAACATTATTTATCTCGTTTTTCTTAAGTTAATTCATTAATTTTTAAGTCTTTTAAATGTCTTTTAGACAAATATTTTAATAATTAGACCATTTTCGAATTGATTTGTTTTCCATATTAAACTTAATTTTTCAAGTTTCTTTCATATATTCACCAGCCAAAAATTTTTATTTGGCTATACATTTTCAGATTTGTTACTTAATACCCACTCAACCCATTCCAACCCCCTGGTGTTTTACATCATTTTTCTTAATCTCTAATGGAATACGTTTCTTCTCAATGCACACTCTTGGCTGATGTTGCTAGAATTAAATTCCACTGCTCTTATGTATAATTTGACCTTTTCCCTATTTCTGCTATATGTATAGTCTTGCCTTGTCTCAGTGTAGTCAGAAAAAAAAAGAAATAAGAAAAAAAAAGTAGAATGGCTTTTTGAAGGCTGGCATTTATAAAAAGCTTTGAACTCTTCTAAAGCTGAACTCCTATCAGAAGCTAGATTTGACTTTCTTTTGAACTGCGAGCCTACTTTATTTAATCAGTCAGAAAACTCTTACTAGTAAATGTTCTATGAAGATACAATCTACTGAATACATGAAATGCAGATGTATATGGAAATTTCTAGGTTAAAAGACAGAATAATTAAAGAGAGAGGATAAGAGAACTAAAGATCTCTGGCTCTGTCTCATTAACTAACATTTCTGCCTTTAGTAAATATGAAGTTCAATTACATTTATAATTTTCATTAAGGAACAGTTAGCATTAATTTTACCTGTATTAACTAGTAATAAATAATTAAATTTTCTTCTGTTTCTGAGTTTTGGTTAAGTCCTAGCCTAATAGAGCTTCTCTCTTTTTAAAAAGCCCATGACAACTTTAATTCATATAAATTGGCTTATTTGTTAGTTTGTTTAAAGTCATTTCTTGATATTTTATTTTCCAATTGATATAATTGCCATACTTAACTATAAAGAATAAAACACTTAAACTCATCTGTGTCTTCCTATTTATAAGGACAGAGCAATACCCTATATTTATAATAGGTCTGAGAAGTGGGATATTAAAAACAAAATATATATACACAATAACACACAAACACATCCTATATAATAAAAGGATAATATAAAAATTGACCCTGATGGTGGAACAACTGGTCACTATAACACACACTGACCACCAGAGGACAGATGCTCAATGCAGGGGGCCCTCCAGCTGCTCCCACAGGAGGACCCCCTCTCAGCCACAAGCTAGGATGATAGCTGCAAGTATAGCAGCAGTGGCAGAAGCCTCTCTCATCTCCTTCGCAATGCTAAGGATACCTGACTGCTGGTTTTGGCCCGTTCCCCAGAGGAGCAGGCTTAAGCCAGCTGTTGAACCTTCCCCAGGACTCCTGGGCTGCCAGAGGGATGTCTGACTGCCAGGTTAGGCCTGATTCCCTCAGGAGCAAGCCTAAGCCAGCAGGTGGACATCCCAAAAAGGTTCCGGACTGCAAAAGGGTACAGGCCAGGCTCAGGGACCACTAACACACAAGTGAATGAATTTTCATGCACCAGGCCTCTACTTCTTTATATAAAGTAAAACCTTTCCATAATTTTATTTCGTGTTTTCACTATCTAAATTATCTTAGAATTTTTAATATGAAGTTCAGCCCTTTTCATTCCTAATCATGATCATCCCTATAATAACTGACAAGTGTTACATAATACCTGCTACATTCCATGACTTGATGAAAACCATTGGTCTTGAAATTGTAAGACTTGGGTTTGATTAACAATGCTACCATTTCTAGTTTTATTACCTTAACCAAATAAAACAGCTTTTGTTAATATCTTAATGCACAAAATAAGAACAATTATTCTCATGCTTTAGCATTCTTATGGAAGAGTTCTGTAAAACATAAAGTGCAATAAAAAGATTATTGTTATTTCTAATATCATAAATATAATATTAGATTTTATTTTAAGAGATTAAATAATTATTATTTTCACAAATTATCACTTTCTCAGTTATCTCAAAATTTTGAATTTCTTTCTAAACTATCTTGTAATTCTTCACATGTAAATTCCCCAGCCCTAGGAACCATCATGCCTCTCTCTCTTTGTGTATTAATTCTAGTATATTTTTTGAAAAACTTTTTATGTATGCATTAAAAATGTTCAGCCCCTTATCCTTGCAGCAACAAGAGTCATCAGAGGGAAGTTTATATAATTACAGGTCTTTCAGACAAAACAAGAAAACAAATAAACAATCTACAATTATACCTTAAAGAACTAGAAAAAGAAAAAGAAAAACAACACAGTCAGCAGAAGAAAGGAACCAATAAAAAATAGAGCGTAATTGAATGAAATAGAGAACAAAAACACTATTCAAAAAATTAATGCAATGAAGAGCTCATTCTTTGAAAAGATTAATAAAATTGACAAACCCCTGGCTATCCTCACTAAAGAAAAAAGAGAAAAGATACATATAAACACAATCCGAAATCAAAGAGAAATTACCACAGATATATCAGATGATATTAGAATAGTATAAAATACTATATGCCACTAAAGTCAATAACCCAGACCAAATATATTAGTTCCCAGAAATATATAATCTTCCTAGACTAAGAGTCATGAAAACTGAAAAATCTAAATTGACTGATCAACAGTGAGGAAGCTGAAACAACCATAAAAAAAAAAAAACTTCCAAAAAATATAAGTCCAGTACCTGATAGTTTCACCAGTGAAATCTACCAAACATTGAAAGATGTGAAACCTATCCTTCTCAAACTCTTCCAAAAATTTGAAGACAGGGCAATGCTTCCTAACACATTTTTTAAGGCCAACATAATCATGATACCAAAATCTGGCAAAGATAATATAAAAATAAAAAGTACAGACTAATATCTCTGATGAATACAGATGCCAAAAATCCTAAATAAAGTACTAAGGCAGAGAATCCAAGATGGCGCATAGGTAAATACCTACACTGCTGCCTCGCACAATTTCAAAACTACAACTAAAAGACAGAACAGACATCATCCAGAACCGCAGGTGAGCTGGCTGAGTGGAAATTCTACAACTTGAAGGAAAGAGAGGGGCTCACAGAGACCCAGAGGAGCTGCAAAAAGCTGAGGTACAGAGACGCGCGTGCTGAGAGAGCGGGTGCCCGAGTACCTGGCTGGCTTTCTCTAGTGGGAGGGAAATGGAGACTCCCAACGGCATTGAACCCCTTATCCTACGACACTAAACCCAGGTCCAGCTGAAACTCATACGGGGAGAGTTTGGACTGTGAAAAGGGAGAAGTGCATGGAAGTTTAGGGGAGTCTCAAAAGATAGGAGGTTTGGTCGCGCACGCGCATGGCTCTGCCCAGAGGACAGATTGCTGATTGTGCCGCTGGCTTTTGGGACTGGGCGGGAGACAGACCCTCCCAACTGTGCCACTTCTGAGTCCACTGGGCCCCTGTTTGGGGTGAAACACTGGAGACCTAGACTCGTGTGGTCCCGGTGGGCAGGGGAGCTGGAAAGGCAGCGGTCTAGAGGCACTTCGGGCGCCCGCGCGCACAAGGACATCACCAGCAATTACCCAGTCACGTGAGACTCGGGGGCCGTGGAGGGCGGGACCGACTGGAAGGCAAGGCGGTCCCTTAAGCCCTGAGATTCCACCCATCCCAAACTCAACAGAGGCTTCTGTGGTTTTGCAAGTAAAAAGTTTCCCCGACATAGTGAAAATGCCAAGACAAGGGAAGGGATCACAAACAAAAAGCAATGAAGGAAAAAAATTGACTGGATATAGAGTTCAAAACCATGATTATAAGGTTTTGCAAGAATATACTAGCAAAGATGGATAAGTTTATCAAGTCCCAAGAAGAGATGCAAAAGGACCAACTAGAGATGCTAGAGATGATGCATAAATTTTGCGAGTCCCAATAGGAGATGAAAAAGGACCAACTAGAGACACTGACTGAAATAAAAAATATTATACAGAGTCCTAACAGCAGACTAGAGAAAGGCAAGAATCAAGTCAAAAATTTGAAATATAAAGAAACAGAAAACACTCAACTGGAAAAGCAAGAAGAGAAAAGAATCCAAAAATGTGAAGATAATGTAAGGAGACTCTGGGACAGCTCCAAGCGTACCAACATCAGAATTGTGGGGGTGCCAGAGGAAGAGAGAGAGCAAGATACTGAAAACCTATTTAAAGAAATAATGACTGAAAACTTCCCACATCTGGTAAAAGAAATAGACTTACAAGTCCAGGAAGCAAACAGAACCCCATATAAAAGAATCCAAAGAGGACCACACCAACACACATCATAATTAAAATACCAAGAGCAAAAGACAAAGAGAGAATATTAAAAGCAGCAAGAGAAAAACAGTTTATTACCTACAAGGGAGCACCCATACGACTGTCAGCTGATTTCTCAACAGAAACCATGCAGGCCAGACGGGAGTGGCAAGAAATATTCAATGTGATGAATAGCAATAACTTACAACCAAGAATAATCTATCCAGCAAAGCTAAGATTCAGAATTGAAGGGCAGATAAAGAGCTTCACACAAAAGAAAAAGCTAAAGGATTTCATCAACTCCAAACCAGTATTATATGAAATGCTGAAGGGGAGGAGGAGCCAAGATGGCGGCATAGGTAAACACATACACTGCTGCCTCGCACAACAATTTCAAAACTACAACTAAAAGACAGAACAGACATCATCCAGAACCACAGGAAAGCTGGCTGAGTGGAAGTTCTACAGCTAGAAGGAAAGAGAGGGGTTCACAGACACCCAGAGGAACAGCAAAAAGCTGAGGTACGGAGACGC